>OLKM01000557.1:40000-42500 GCA_900291075.1 Melanogrammus aeglefinus | reverse complement strand
CGGTGTGTCAGTGTCTCAAACAGAAACACATACATTGCGATTCTGCTGTGTACTGTTGTTTCTTCTTCCTGTTTGCCGGTAATCACGTGTGTCACCTGATGTCCAACGCTTGCTCATTGATTTCTCTAATGTGTCTGATATTTACAGACACATGCTGCAGGTTTAGGCTGGGTTCCCGGAAGCGTGGACGCCGGATGGATCCATAATGTGTTTAGGATAGAGGTCACGCCTGATTTGAATTGATGTTGAAAGACTGAGCAGAGCCAAACTAAACCATCATCTTGAATCCAATAGCACGCCTGACTGGATCATCAACACTAACTGACACACCACTGGTTGGGTGGCTGTTCATTAACATGAACTCCTGCTTAGAAAAGCTGATCATCTCGTTTGTCAAGGATGAATCTATCTGTCTCGCTGATCTGAAAAGAATCTGTTAATGTGTGCCAACACAACAACATAGGTGCGAAAGGAGGAGTAGTTCCTTATCAAACTGGTTGATTGGTTTGATAAGATGGTGGTGGAACTTTGTATTGGGAGGAACACTTTTTGTATTACGTTTAAGGCAATCTTTTCAATCAGACTTTTCTTGGATTAACTTTCTTGGTCCGATTTTTTTTTTATGTTGGGATCTATTTAACGTGATCAAACAATCATGTGGTCATCATTGTCACAAATGGTAGCCTATCTTCTTCTCCATATGTTTTATTTACATTTTTACCCTTGCCGGGAGAGACCTGTTTCAGGGAGGAAAGAGGCAAAGCTGTCAAAAACAAACAAGCATACAGTACACAACAAAACAGGCCGAGAACAAAGTAACACGGCCCCTTAAAGGTGGAGGGTTTAGGACTGAGCGGCGTTTAGTGGTGATGCTAGGAGAAGTGATGGGTGATTAAAAAATGATGTAATCGACTACTACCCAATCGAGTAGTTAATTGTCAAGGGAAAAGGGTCCTTGATAGATTTTTTAATTGTATTTATGGTTTTAGTCCGTAAAACTTAAAGGTCTATAGATTTGTTTTACGATTACACGTAGGGCTTTTATCCAAAGCGACTTACAATAAGTACATTTGTCAGAAGAAAGAGAAACAATATATTGCTTTTGGTACAGTAAGGATGGTCATAGAACCAAGTGCCAAGTACTAATAATTGTTAGGCTAACCCCTTCCCCATATACAAAAAAGATAGCTAAGATAAGATTCTACACAATGCATACAAAAAGTACTATTTTTAAGTGCAAGGACATATAACATACAATAAGGATGTACATCAATTGCCAGGATGTACAACAACATACCATAGGTGCGTAAGAGGGATGTGTGTTGGGGGGGCTAAGCAGAGTCTAGGGAAACTATTCTAGATAAACCTACAGCGATAATAGATGTACATTCTGGGCTACTGCAGAAACATGATGGGCTCCGGGAGGGAGGACCCGCTCCCTGTGTACATATTAAGGACTCATTCTAAGGTCACCAAAACACATAAATTCTCACTTTCATGGGATTATCCACTGGTTGAACACCTTGAATATTTAATAGTTTTACGTATAAGTGCATCTGGCGTACAGTGTATAGCAGAATATACTACAATTTGAAGGGAACCCATTGTAGGGCATGGCAGTCTGAATCGACACCAGACCGACCTTAAGTATATAAGCATTGCCACTTTTAATGTATGCATATCGGTTATGTACGTCTGCCCTATCTTACATTAAGAGTGTAAATGCTAAACATCTAAGAGCATATAGGCAGTATCCTCAGCGGTCGTGTACTAAAGAGTAGATACAACAGCCAGTGCTGCTTGTTGGTGGACAGCCAATAGAGAATGGTATGTTGGCTTCTGTCCATTCAGTGTGTAAGGCTTTGGTATTTCGGCATTTGGTGCCACATTCAAATGCGAGGGGTATGCTGTTAGCAGCTCAAGCAGTGAGTTGGTGTTAAATTGGCTAATCCGTTGTAATTTCATTACATTACATTTTCCACCATTTATATGACACATTCAATGTTTATTGGTCTTATTATGCTGTTAAGAAAGCCATACACAGCTGCACATAAGACACAGAATTGTATGTCCAATTATACCTTGATATATAGTATCACAGCTCATGACCATATTTATGTTAATAGTATTGTGTTATTAAAAATAGTGCAAAGTACTGCTATATATATTTCACCATTGAAATAGTGATACATATTGTATCATTAGATACTTTCAGATTAGAATTTTTAGGATTCCCAGGGAAAAGATTTTCGGAGCAGAATCTTTACTTAAAAATGTATATAAATGGGTAAATGCATTATTGTCAGTACTATGGATGTTACCCATGTGTTTCTTTGTGTGGGAGTGTACGTGTGTGCCTGTGTGTGTTTGTTAATGGTTTGTCTGATAGATGTATGTGTGTGTGTAGCTGTCTGTCTGTTTTTCAGACAGATATTTTGTGTGTGTGTGTATGTGTGTGTGTGTGTGTGTGTGTGTGTGTGTGTGTGTGTGTGTGTGTGTG
>OLKM01000557.1:0-37500 GCA_900291075.1 Melanogrammus aeglefinus | reverse complement strand
CAGAGGGCATTTTCTATTCACCTTTATTGACATTCATTTTTTAGATTAAACCTAAACATTTTGTTTTGCCTTAACTTCACCATATCTAACCTCTTACCTAAATGGAAAGTCTTATATTTGTATAGGACCACTATATTGCAGACCACTATTGAAGGTGTCTGTTATGGATAATAATAATAATAATAAGAAAAAAGTTATCCTCTTAAAGTTTATACAGCTTATACAGACAATCTGTGATTACTTTTGATTGGATTTTTGCCCATCTCTTTATTCTAAATCCCCCCCTTTCTTATATATTTTACTGCCTCCTCTTCCCTCAAACTTTTTGGCATTACACCTATTATCCACAAAGTCCTATCTTATTCTAATAACCACACTGAATTTATAGTGTGTAAGCCCCTGTATTTCCAACTTTGTGACTGAATCGCCAACAGAGTTGTACCAACTTGTTAGAAACACCATTTAAGTCTGCCTCATGCTTTTGCAGCTGTATGTGTTTTTTGTATAATAGCATCTGCTCATCCTTAAATGTAATGGCTGTTTATATTGTGGGTGATGGTTAAGAAGGGCCTGCAAGAGCTCTTCCTGGGCTGTTTGGAGAGGTGTGGCTGCAGACCAACCATGTTTTAGAAACTGATGTTTTAGAAAAAGAGATTATTTCCACTTCTCAGATGATAAAACAGAATAGGCTCTAATTTAACAACAGGAAATGGTTTGAAAGGACCAATTCTGAACACAATCAAATAATCTCACACACACATGCAATGCATACATTACACACACACACACGCACGCACGCACGCACGCACGCACGCACGCACGCACGCACGCACGCACGCACGCACGCACGCACACACACACACACACACACACACACACACACACACACACACACACACACACACACACACACACACACACACACACACACACACACACACACACACACACACACACACACACACACACACACACACACACACACACATGCTTGAATGCACACACAAACACACACATGTGAATGCGCACACACACACATCTCATGTATGCATTACTTCCACTCTACAGGTTTCATGAAAATAATCTAGTATATTCGGTGTCATACCTCAAAAGTTTCATAAAACCTCAAATGAGGTTTTATTAACACCAATTTTTGCTTTTCTCACGCCTGACAGAGGCCTTACCTTAACAAATTTATAAATTTATAGAGGGAGGGAGGTAACGATGGGTGTGTATGTGCATGTGGGGGGGAGGTCATTGTAAAGCAGCACTTAAACAACTATTAGCCCTTGTTTTGCTGAGGTGGTGTTAAATATTTGATGCAGCCTTCCTTCCCCCGCCCATCAGCTGACCCTTCACATTCCACATCAGGTCCACACCAGACCAATACAGACCTCACCAATTCAGGTGTCACACCGGACTACATTGGGGCCTAATGGACTCGATCATCCTATCCTTAGACAATGAAACAATTCGCCCCTCCCTCCCCCCACTGCGTATGTTGCACACAGAATCATTTAGCTAAAGGGCATTGGGTTAACTGTGCACAGATGTAAAAGGTTGTGATTGATCCAAGATGAGGAAGCCAGGTTTATAATTGATCGCTCAGCTGTATGAGAGAGAGTTATACAGGAATCAATGCGGCCAGGGGATAATTCAGTATTCAGGATGGTGGTACCCTAATGGAGAGACAAATGGGCAGGCCGTGGAGGACAGCGCGGATGCTGCGGCAGTCCAACCGATGCCATCCCCGATACTGCAGAGAACTACGACCACATGAGAGAAGTGCAGCCCCAAGAGCTGTCGACTCACAACTAACCACTGTTACTTTAACTCAGTAACCTTTTATTATTTTAAGTTGATGAACTACAGAGGCGTTTGAAACTGTGGTTTACTGTGAGTTGCTTGAAGTGAGTTAGATACCAGGGCCCACACCCAACAACCACAGAGTCAAGCCAGGCTGTAACTGTCAATAACACGTTGTAGGTCAAAGGTCAAACGAGGATCATCTGAGATGAATAAACCCTTTGTTGATGTGTTCTTAAGTTGGACATTCCATCAGAATTGTTCTCTATTCAATTTTTGGTGACTTGCTGTGTGTGTGAGTGTGTGTGTATGTGTGTGTGTCTGTTTGTGTGTGTGTGCGTGTTTGTGTGTGTGTGTGTGTGTGTGTGTGTGTGTGTGTGTGTGTGTGTATGTGTGTGTGTGTGTGTGTGTGTGTGTGTATTTGTGTGTGTGTGAGTGCATGTGCATGTGTGCACGTGTGTGGCGAAATGCTCTCTGGTGTGATTAACATAAAATATAATTCCTCAAGCTGTTTCTTTGCATATTACACAACCTTTGATCCAACATGAAAGAGGGTGAATAGATACCAATGGGACTAGCAAGAGACACACATAGAGTAGCATTCTGATTGGAATTCCAATTATATTCCTCCATATTCAGCAGGAGGAGGTGAACCTGGAGCAGAGACATGCAGAAGTATCTCCCCCTGTTACTGTCAACACTGTCTCAACACCGTCTACACACCGTCCGCTGTCTTTAAGTACTCCTCTCCTGAAGCCTCTCCATGTCTGACCCATGCTCTCGCTACTCTTAACCGACTTCCTTCCAGTGTCAATTACCCACTTCCTCTTTGATCTCTAGCGACAGCCCCCCTGAAAACGTCATTCACGCAAGTCTCTCTCTCTCTCTCTCTCTCTCTCTCTCTCTCTCTCTCTCTCTCTCTCTCTCTCTCTCTCTCTCTCTCTCTCTCTCTTCTTCTCTCTCTCTCTCTCTCTCTCTCTCTCTCTCTCTCTTTCTAGCGAGTGCACACACACACACACACACACACACACACACACACACACACACACACACACACACACACACACACACACACACACACACACACACACACACACACACACACACATTAGTAGTTGCAGTAGTAGTAATATTATTATTAGTAGTAATGGTATCGTAATAATCATCATAATTAAATATAATTATTAACAAATAGTTCCTTCTTATTCTGCGTATTCAATTGTCATTGGTTGAATAATATACCTATCATGGTTAAACTGCATGTTTTTTTATTTATTAATAAATAATCAGCCATTGACAGCCAATTGTTTTTCATCGATCTCGAATAAGCGCACCTTCAAACAGTGCAGCAAATAGCAGTTGCAGACAGTCCCATAAAGCTCCCGAACTTTTGATAATTGGAAAAAGTCGCAACGAAGAAACGCGGTGAATGTAAAGTAACCTGTATCTGTGGTTGTACTCTAGCTATCCAGTAGGTAGGTGGCAGTCTTCTCCTTCTCCCTCCCGTGGGCGTGTGCGTGTTTGTGTGAGTGTGCGCGTGCGCTTTAGCGTGTGCGAGTGTGCGTGCATGTGAGTGTGTGTGAGGCAGCCTTTTGTCAGTGACAAAAAACACACACAGGCAGGAACTCACGCTATAGTTGACATTTAGATACATGGAGAACTATATTTTGTTAATAAAACTTGAGAATAGGTGTCATCCATGTTTGTATTTCCCAGCGGACATTCACTATGAAAGCCAAATACATCCGAGGCATCACATAGTGTAAGATAGGGTGCATGTTAGAATAAATATCTGACTTTATTTTTTATTTATTTATTTATTTATTTGTTTTACTTTTCAAAACCGTAACATCTATTGGTGACCTATTTCCAATATATAATATTCAGAATGATTGTATGTGTTGATCATATTTGATAATGACCTGTGTTGATGTGTGAACGTCCCCATGATGGGCGTGTCTGCTTGTGGGTTTCCTTGGGAACTTCCTCCGCAGGTCGCGCCGCCTCTGCTCCACCCTTCAGACGGGGCTCCGTCGTCATCGTCCAATCTGCTCAGTGTTTCGCTCATTGAAAGGTGCTAGACCAGGCTACCTTTTGACCTTTCGCCGGGCCTCTAATCTGAATATAGGAATTACAAGCATTCTCCGCTGGCTCACAAGATGAGACGTGGGGGGGGGGAGGGAAGTGCTGTCGTAGTAGTCCTGTAGCAGCAGCAGAGACCCAGTGATTCAAGTTTCCATCTCCTCAGCACGTCACGATCTGATCATTGGAAATGAACTTGAGTATACGCCGGTGTCAGGGATCCTCCGATCATACCTGATTGTGGGGACCCGGGTCACTCCGGAACATGGGTCAGACCGCTGTGTCCGCCTTCTCCACCCACCCGAACGGTGAGTTAGTTTGTGTCTCTCCCCCGTCGCTCCCGTGCATTCCGCTACTCTGTACAGGAAGTTTATTGTTATTGTTTTTTATTGTTGGCTACAAAGTTCGTGATCTCGACTTTCTTTAGAGGCTTTCAAACGCAGGTTGCTATTTTCGGTACATCGCGAAGTATTTCTAAAGTTATCGATTCAACGTTGCGTTAACTTCATCGACATTATGACGCGGGCCTTGAACGCATCTTGCAATAACACTGCGAAATCTGCGAAGTATTCGAGCGCAAGTTCGTGCGTTGCGAAACGTAACGACGTCCTTAAGAGCGTTTTGCTGTCATCATGAATGGTGTAAACGCTAAACCTCAGGGATGGGCCAAAGGTTTAAAATTAAACTCAAAGGTTTAATTTTACTTCGATCACCTTTTGCGTTTTAATTTCATGGTAAAACTAAAGGAACAACTATCCTCCTCAGGCGACACGGTGAATTTATTATAGGCAGAGAGTGATGAATTTTTATTTTTGAGTTGATGAGGTCTGCAATACTGTTTACTAATGTATATAATGATTTGCATGAATTGTGGAAAACTACAACGGACTACAGTAGGCCTATACAGTAGCCTAATTGCAGGCAAAGAGTATCTCTCCCTGTCTGTTCTTATGTCTGTCTGTCTGTCCTTATGTCTGTCTGTCCTTATGTCTGTCTGTCCTTATGTGTCTGTCTGTCTGTCTGTCTGTCTGTCTGTCTGTCTGTCTGTCTGTCTGTCTGTCTGTCTGTCTGTCTGTCTGTCTGTCTGTCTGTCTGTCATAGTGGGAAAGGGGACATAGTTTCTTCAGTGTAGCGACGTGTGTTTGACAGGAGGGCGATTACACTGGATTTGTGATGGGCTATCAACTTTTCTTCAGACCATGTGTTTGGAGAATGTCAACATATATCAGTGAGCAAAGCAAAGTTAAATAGCTTGTGGTAATGTTGACTTAAAAGGAGTAAAAATTAGTTTTTTGCTTTGGTGTACAAAATCATCATGACAAAAACAACAGCAGGCCTACAATAAAAGCACTTTTACACATGCTTCTACATTGAATGAGGTTTTATCTGCCTCAACTATTCATGCCAGCTTTTTACAGATCAAATAGGGCTTTTAGATTGTGACGTCACTTTGAAATGACTAGGCCTACTCTATTATGGAAGTAGAATAGGATGTAAATAATAACGGTATATTACCCTGAAAACGCTTCTATCCAAGAGCGCATGTATTATTTGCTTAGGCATGCGTCTCCCATTCTGACAGATCTCCAGGATACCTGACCCAGGTCGGGCCTATTACATTTATCTATACATGGCAAGTTTGATACCATGGCCGAGGAGCAATGTTTTGTTAAAAACCAAGATGGCTGCTGCTGATGTCACATGTTCCGTTGGCAAATTGTTCTGCGCCTGTCAATAACGCCCCTTTGAAATCTAAAATGAACTGAGGTACCAGACTAATGAGCCTTTGCCAATTGGCATTGCCGTTGTTCAGCTAGGTATATGGTCATTGTTGGTGTTTAAAACGGCCACAGCCCTTTTCCTGCGAGACATGGCAATACTCATTTTTTTCATTAGGACAGGTTACGGGATTTTCCGTTGATTACTACAGCTCTCATGAGTCCTCTTAATATTGCTGAGTATTGGCAACAGAAAATCCCACAATGCCTTCCGATGAAGAAGCCCTACATCCCCCCCCCCCCCCCCCCCCTTCAGTTATTGCATTGTGGATGACCTCCACAAAGTTTTCAATGGCGAGATGTTGAACAAACATACTTAAAAGTATGCATATGTGAATCTTACAGTAAGGTACACATGGACCTCCCTGTGTGTTGGATACCACGGCTATTTACATTTGTATTTAGGGCATCTAGCATACGCCTTACCCAAAATGACTTACAATGTGTGTATATCCAAACGCAGCAAATAAGTGAAGTTTCTTAGAAGAAAGAGAAACAATACATATCACCATTGGTAAAGTAAGGATGCTCATAGAACCAAGTGACAAGCACAAACAATTGTTAGGTTAACCTATTCCCCGTAGACAACAAAGATAGCTAGGATAAGATTCTACGCAATGCTAAGGACTATTTTTAACTGCAAGGACGTACAACATACAATGTGTATAAGAGGTGTGTGTGTGTGTGTGTGTGTGTGTGTGTGTTGGTGGTAAGGGGGGAGCGCTATGTAGACTATTTCTACATCAGACCCAGTCCGAGGCTCTATAAGCTCAGTATGAAGGTCCAAGGGGCACTTCCTGTGTTTCCCATATTCTCATTCTATTTGGTGCCTCTCCGCTCTGTCTCTATATCTGCTTCATTTATCTCTTGTCCTTTTAGCTCATTCGCTCTCTTCCCTCCACTTCTCGTGGATGTCTGGTCTATTTGAATGTCATTTTATTTAACCCCCTTCCCTCCCTCTCTCCTGCTCTCTCCCAAACCCTGGGTGACTTCCAGGCAAGGGAAGGAAGCCTCTCCCTTTCCCCTGCTCCTCCTCCTCCTCTTCCTCCTCCTCTTCATGTTGTTTGGACGTTAGAGCTACAACTGGGTTCTCGTCGTGTTTTTTACTACAGCTCCACTCATATTTTTGAAGGAATAATACTATAATAAGCCATCAGCCTCATCGTTTCCAGCATGCACTAGTTAGACAATTGACACAAACTAGCTCTATACTTCTATATGTTCTACTGTTGATTAATGTTCAAGAATTAAGATGACTTTCTTCTGTATGGCTTCTAACCTATATATGCTGTAGGTTGTAATTACTACATGATTTCTTATTAATTATTGCTTCTTAAATAGTTTTTAAGCATACAATTTTAATACTTAAAGTTGTGGGATCATTCCTAAAAAAATTGAGCCCACTGTTAGAAAATGTTGTCGATAATGTGTGTTTTAAGCAGTTACATTACTCTTGTTTTTGTGTAAAACGCCACCAATTTCCATGGTCCTTTTATTTCCAAATCCTGGCTAACACGATGAGAGTGACTTCATCCACCAAGTGAGTCATGGGTTATAAAACGCTCAAACTGTATGTGCTCAAAGGCACATATAGTGAGCGGTCTTATTCTGGTAACCTCCCATAACACAGGTAACACTTCTTTCATTGATGTCGAAACAGGATTATTTCTGTCTTAAATAACATTTGTTGGTTTACTCCTGAAAGCAGTGTGTTGTGTTTGCGAGGCTTTAAGGAGTCTGAATAATTCCCGTAAAGCCACAGGCTGTGGAAAATGTATGGTGTTTATGAAGCCAGGCTAATCCCTGAAGTAGTATGTTGTGCTTTATAACCAAACATAATATAAAGAATAATAACGGCAGTATTGTGGATATAAAGTGTTTTTATTTCAGTTGCTCACGCCTGCAAAGACGGTTATATATAAGACAGAGACATTGTTGACATTTGGATTTATGAAAGTGGTTTGACTCCCAGACAAACGGCCTCTGGGTACGATATACCCCATGTCCATTTGCTAGGCATTAAGGCTGGGAATCCTAATGTATCAAAATATTTGATTCAATTCAGATTCCAAAACCACATTCCGGAATAAACCACGAAAGAAAATGAGTTGAAATCGGCTGTGCACTAAGAAAGGCTATGTAGCAGATGAAGGAATGAAAGCAGAGTGAAGTGTTTACGATTATGTTGTTTTGATTCTTGAAAAGTTGTATCAACCGATTGCGATAATGTAAACACAAAAATATATTTTCAGAGTTTAGGAAGTTGTGAATTGATTCAAAGTCGTAAGTCATGATGATCAATAGGTTCCCCTGAACTAGAAGCTCCCTGCCATGACATGAATCTACATGTCTGCACTTTCAGTAAATCTACATGTTTACACTTTCAGTGAATGTACATGTCCACAGTAAATCTACATGTCTGCACTTTCAGTAAATCTACATGTCTACACTTTCAGTGAATGTACATGTCCACAGTAAATCTACATGTCTACACTTCCAGTGAATCTACATGTCAAGTTAAGTTAAGTTGTTAAGTTAACAATAATACCTGTCCTTTTTATTACTCCACCGACTAGCTCTTCTCCCCCCTCCCAGTAACAGATCAGCTTATTGTGTCCGAGTGGGTTCCCACTAATGGTTTGAGAGTTGAGGCTAATGGCGACAATAATTGCTGCTCTGGGCTTTTTTTTCTCTTCTTCCCATCATTTGTGGAACAAAGGCACAGCTGAAGTGGACTTATTGTTATGATTTGATTTGCAGAGCGGCAGGAAATGGAAGTACGCGCATGCATGCGCACTGTGTGTACGTGTGTGTGTTCTGTGTTGCTGGGGGTGTGTGTAAAGGCTTGAGCGGTGTGGTTTTCGTCTGTCTTCTGAGACGGCTGTTCAGCTGACCTATGTGTGGCTGTTTCAATATTTATTCAGTTACTGGTCCAGACTTTTTATTTTATGACTTTTATTTTGTCCAACTTTAGAGATAAACACACGTTTTTTTCCTTGACTTTTTTTAAGGGTTTAGCTGTCGGCGCAAAATATACATATTATATCATTGTTTACTACTTCCTGCCCCCATCTGCTGAATAGGCTGAGATACTGCCTCTGCCTGGGTCACTGGGTTAATGGGTTGCAAGCCTGTAGTGTACATCCAGTGACTCTGCGCTCCATTGGTTAATACACATTGACCTGATACTGGTGTTTACTAGCCTGGCTATTGCCAGACCAAGCTCAATCGTAGATTGCCTGCTGGTCTGGGGGAGCTGCTGTCATTTTCTTCAGCACAAGTGGCGTAATCCATGGGCCTAGTTCAAATGACTCTGTATGCAATTGGCTGCTTCCCTGTTGTCATTGTGTTAAACCAGTCAATAGCGCGCCAGGGGGAAAAGCCAGCTTGGGGATGGCTCCTGCAAAAACGTATCTAATGCAGAAAGAAATGTATTGCTCTTCTCCAGACCCTTCTTCAGGGCGAAATCAAATCAAAGAATTGGCGGGGCCCAGTCTAGGTGTTTACTCCACTGCACCAGTCTGGCCAATCAGCCTTGATTAGTGGGAAATTTGTGATTGCAGTTTGACCAATTAAAAGGAAAAATTATATTTTTGTGCAACATCGTTTCGTTCAGTTTTGTCATGCTCAAAGGTGAAAAAATGGAATGAGACATTTTTCTGGAAGACGTAATACTAGAGCCCGACCGATATATCGGTTGGCCGATTATATCAATGAATATTTTAGTTATTTGTCCCCAACGGGAAATTCTTTTTCACATCACTTTTCCATTTTCCATTAACTGTCGGCTCACGCCGACAGTTAATAACATATGGACAACAAACACAACAAAAATAACATGCAGACAGAATTATATAGACAGAGTGGGACTGGAGTGGTTTTATCTTTAGCCATTTTGTTGAGGGCTGCTATGGCGGAAGGCACCAGACTTTTGCCATAGCGAGCCCTCCTGCATAACAGGGACCTGCACCTGAGTCCAGAGGGCACTATGGTGAAGTGGCTGTTGAGTGGGTGTGTGTTGTCCTGTGCTATTGTAAGTGTGATAGCCTTGAGATACAGTATATTTAACAACATAAAAACTTTACAAATTGAATCCTAGATACCGCTTTATAATTCCTCTACTGGTGGTTAAAGCGCTAAATCTCTTAACAATGAACATCCACGAAAACACTTTCAAGTTGTACATCATGGTCTGTGTGACGGTTAGTAGCTCCCAACCATTCAGTTAATGTGTGCCTTTAGCTCATGATTTGAATGTTATGTTCATTTCAGAAGGGTTTGTACATTGAAGCAGATCTCAAAGAAATGCTCCACCCCAAGATTACCACAATATATTTACAGTAGCAAATAACAGCCCATCTATGTTTTGAATATCCCCCAATATCTCGATATTGGTAATTTTTGACTCCCTAATATCAGTATCGGCATCAGCCCCTAAAATCCAGTATTGTTAGGGCTCTTATTAATAATATCAATTAAGAAGAATTAATTATATAAATAGACTTTGCACTTCATTGGCGTGTTTGCATATTTGTGTCGTGCTCTTACCCTCAGGACTGTAACGCATTCCATGAGTAAATAAACATTGTCTTTTAGATCAACCAGGAATCTCCACCCCCTTCAATAAGAGTCTCTTCATAAGGCTCTAAACACTCAAACTCTTTCTCCCTCTTCTACATTGGTCTCCCGCAACCTCCCATCATTCATTTACTGTGAGTACCAGTGCAAATGAGGGGTATTATGTTGGCTTAATTACCAACTAAAATTTGGCAGAACGACTTAAAACATACGTGTACACACATCGCACGCGCACACTTCTCCAACTCGTCACCCTGTGGGAACTCCTAAACAAAGATAACATGCACAGACAACACAGCGCCTCTCTCTCCCACGCAGACCCTCCAGAGCTGTCAGTGTTCCCGAGCGTCCCCAGAATCCCAACAGGAAGGGGAAGAGTCAAGGAAGGACGAGGATCTAGTCAAAACATACACACCCACGCACACATACACACATTCAATCCCTTTTTGCTTCATACATTTACACAGAGTCAGAAATGGTAGCAGATGAATGCTTTGTTGCTGGGATTTGGTTAAAATGGATTTTATTTGTCGTGGGGTTATCATTGAAGTCCCTACGTCAGGGTTCATATTAAAAAGGGTGGCACAGGCTGTAACAATGGTTTTCCTATGAGAAAAGTGGCGGTACTCAGTATTGTCAGTGCTACCATGGCTTTTGGAAGCGGGTGGTCAATTTTGCAGGGCATCAAATATTATGAAGTACTTTCTGATCGTCTACTCTGTATTGAAGAGGCCAAACTCAGTCACATTGCTGATATTGAGCTGAGGCTCCAGATGGTGGTAACATCAACCCCGTTTGGCTACTTTCTTCCACCATGTGTAATGTTTCTGAGGCTGATATTGAAAACTTCTGTTCAAACCAGCGTTTTCCACACTCTATCCTGTTTCACAACAACTCTGTTTTTTTAAATGTTTTGCCTTGTCAGCACAAAACAACAGGCCAGTGTGTGTGTGCGTTTGTGTGTGTGTTTGTGTTCCTCCACATGTTGATGTTTATCGTTATGTTTTGATCCAAGACCTCTCATGACGTCTCGCGTGTGTCTGGTGTTTTCCCTAGCGGACGGCCTGGAGAAGTCTACACTGTCGCCGGCCAACTGCGATGTGGTGGTGAGCAACGCCAGTCCTACCCAGAATGCCTCTGGGTCGCGCCAGCAGCGCGGTAAGCTGTCGTCGCTCGGGAAGCTCTTCAAGCCGTGGAAGTGGAGGAAAAAGAAGACCAGCGATAAGTTCCAGGACCTCACCAAAGGTTAGGGTGGGGGGGGGGGTCACGCTCCAGGGGGAAATAGTGGGGGGGGGGGGGGCAACATCTCAACAAAGACAGTAGAAGACAGAGTATGGACTTTATTGAGTTCTTAGGGTAGACAGGCTTTCATATTGGACATTGTGGACTCTGACCGCAACCCCGGCCCTTCCCCCAGCTAGTCATGAGGGAGGGAGGGGGGGGGGGGGGGGGGTCCGGGGGTGTGTGTCAGAGGAAGCATCTGTGGAGGAGAGGAATAATGTCTGTGAAAGAATTTTGATGAGGGGGGCCAAAAAAAAGAGATGTATAAACGAGTGCGTAAGCGGATGGCATGTAGATGATTGATGAAAGTGGCTGCTTCGACGAGGAAGAAAGGGCTCCTAAATGCTCCGTTCGGGACAGCGCTCTAATCAGCAGAACGCCTCATGAAGCTGATCAAAGGCTGGCAATCAGGGATCGCTTCTGGGACTGCTCTGCTGTACAGCCAGTATATATATACACCAACACCACAGTGGACAATAATCCATATACCATATGCCTAACCCCTGTTTTCCACCCAGTACTGGAGAGAAAGATCTCCACCCGACAGACCAGAGAGGAGCTGATCAAGAAGGGCGTCCTCATTGTAGACCAAGGTGAATCTCCTCATGGACTCCTCTTCACTCATTGCTGACCCACTTGACCCCACTCTCTGGCTTTGGTTATTCTGTGTGTAGTGTACACAGTAACACATTGTCCTGATACCCATGTTGGACACCATCTCAAAACGCCCCAAAACGCAAACTGCAGTTTGACAGAAACACTAACCCTACTGGCTCAGGCGAAACACGGGTAATTACACCCTATGACTAATTAGCAGTGTAGCATCAGAGAGATGGACAGCGGTTGGAATAAGGAAACCACTGCCAGCCGCTATGTGGTTAAAACCATGCCACAACTAACTGACTTTACACCAACAAAGAAAGTAGTACCTATTGGTTCATAATACCCAGAATGTTTCTCTATAAAAGGAGAAGCCAGTGCTAGTCATGTGTTCTTGTCATTCAGTTCACTAGAGAGTAGGAACAGCATGGATCTTACAGTCAGCCAGTCTGCAGTGGGCAGGGCCTCACACACCCAGATGGGGAGTGGTGGAAGGCCTGCTGAGCCAGTGGGGTCTGGCTGGCTCCCTCCAGGGGCTTAGATAATGTAAAATAATTGTGTTATTATAAGCCGTCCCCACGTCTTGCTTACTACTTAAGCCAGGGGCCCCTAATAGAATCAGACCGATCACACGCTCAAACAGTGATTGATTGTGGAGTATTGCAATCGTGAGTGTGAGTGTGCGAGAGGCAGCGAGCAACATAGTTTACTGGCAGCCCGAAAATAGGAAGTGTAGACTTTGAATGAGTTATGATGTGTGAAAAGCTATGGGCTATTTAGCTGTTTTCTAGGATGAGGAGGAAGTGTTAAGGCATATTTATATATTTATGTACTATACTTATTCATCTGTTGTGTGTGTGTGTGTGTGTGTGTGTGTGTGTGTGTGTGTGTGTGTGTGTGTGTGTGTGTGTGTGTGTGTGTGTGTGTGTGTGTGTGTGTGTGTGTGTGTGTGTGTGTGTGTGTGTGTGCACCCGCGGTCTCTATTTTAAATTAGGTTAGACGTTTATAACTACAAGCGTTAAAAATCCACCTCAAAGTTGTGAGGTGTGAGGAGTTTTTAAAGATATAATGTTTGACATGGATGAGAAACGTGTTTGGGCAGAAACGTGTCCCTACAGATTCCAAAAATATCAACGTTTAGCATGGGCGGGGTGAATTCAAACACAACCTGCCATGTAGAGAGCACGGCTAGGCTCAGAACACACACCCTAGTTACCCAACTGGATTGGCTTTAGGGTTATCCAGTTAGCCAGCTTTCTGTAAAAGGCCCCAGGTGGTCCAATCCACATTGCTGACATGTGCCACAGCCTCCAGTGACACATGATACAGTGACGTGCTTCTTCTGTATACAGTTGTGATTGTCAATTCTTGAACCCTTTGGGAGGATGTCGCGTGATTAAAGTTGGTTGTTGTTGAGTGAGGCGATGTGAATCCTGACGCAACACAGGAATTTCCCTGTGCCTCTGTCTTAACTTTCCCTTGTTATTGATTGATTGAAATCCTTCTTTGGCTAAGATAAAGCTACATGTGTAGAAAACAACACCGCTAACTATTGATCCTTAGTGATCTTAACTCTTGAGTAATTTCAAAGAAAACATAATAGTGCTCATTTTAAAGACAATATAGAGATCGATAAAATCCTACCATAGTTATTTTACCAAATCATATAATTATTCCTTGTCTGATTTGAATGATATCTTTGATGTTTTACTGACATTGAGTGCGTCATGCAGACCCATTCCCACAGCCTGCGCCTGTATTTATCCATACGCCCCTGTTCCTCTCAGAAGCAGACGCCAACAGCAGCGGGGTACAAAACGGCTATGCCACGTCCGCCCCAGACGAGGTGCGGGTCGACATCGAGGCCCCGGCCGCATCGCTACCCGAGGAACAGCCCATTGGGCCAGAGGCTTCGGAAGGCGGAGCAGGTGGGGTTTTTCGACCAATCATGTTCTCATCCGAGCCCTTTTGTTCAGATAATCGCTTAACCCACTTAACCAAATCGGGGCCTAGGAACGTCTCGGGGAAGGATGAGGGATGTTTGTTTGTTTGCTCACGCAGGAACAGCTTCCTCCTTGCTGAACTCGTGTTACGCCATCGCCGGCGATAAGATCGCTTTAAAGCGCGGTATGAACTTGTACTTCATTTACATGTAAATGTAAATGAAGGCTTTTGAATGAACCAGAGGAATGGCGTCTAGTTATGAAGTGGTTCAGAGTTGTTTTTGTAAGTTTTGTTGCCTTTCTCATTCTGGGTACGATTAGGGAGATTTACAGACCGGATTTTCAACCACATGAGTGAAGCTTGCTGCAATTTCTTTGCTTTTCACCCATGTCTCCATCTGGCCTCCTCCAGATGGCGAGGGCCAGACGTCTCGGTAATAACGCAATAGTGGAATATGAGAACCATCGGGAGGGATGTAAAACCCCCTTCCACTGCTTTTGTGGTTGGATCCTGTATAATAAAAAAACAATAGACAGATATCATGGCGTTTCTTTTCTGTGAACTGTGTCGTAGGGTGAGCTGCCATGGTGTAACCGAGTTGTTATAGCTGAAAAGAGAAATATTGGTCTCAATAAAATAGCAATGTAGTCATGGAGACCGGGCATATGTAGGAGCCGTGAGTTCGAGACAGTTTTAATGCCCCTAGAGATTATTGAACATGTACCATTATGTAATCAGGCAGTAAATGGTAAGGTAATACAAATCTACTTGAGTACTATAAATAATGATGAACTGGTGCTAAAGGCAAACAAACAAAGTGAACATCCCATGGTTTGGCTTCAAGGTTTGCATACACTAGCAATGTAAGTAAATACAGAAAATGCATTGCAAGCCAGCAATGTGACTTTATATACTCGCCTTATCAACAGATTACAAGATGTTAGAAACAAGAATCTCTCTTAACAGTCCTGCTTTGAACTTTGCACAGCAATAGACACACATTGCATGAAGATTAATTTACCGAAATACAATGGTACTATATATATAAGAGACACGTGACACTCTCTCTCTATTTTTTTTCCCAAGTATACTTTTGGATTTTAGTATTTCATTTTTTAACCTCAAATCTCTGACTTAGGAATTAGGTATTCAAATGACTGACTACAATTCTCAACAGTGAGACTGAGGTAACAGCAGGAGACATGGGAGCTAGATATGAACCTTATTCCTATCCTTTACCCTTATGACACAAAGGGCTAATGGTGTGCCAAAATAGGATGGCAGTGAAAGCCTTGCTCTGCTGTTCTCTGGAGGAGTTTTGTGCTCTTCCATCTAAACCCTGTTACCTTCGACCCATGCCCATTAGAAGATCTATTTCTTGTGTTATTGTGTGTCGTGGGCCACCTAGAGATAAAGGTTTGAAACACAGACACATGCGGCAGACTCTTGTTTCATTTGCCTCTGTGGATTTCGGTAAAGTATGCGATTCCCAACGAGGGTGTCTCTTTCATATCACACTAACATTGTCTGTTCCCATATCGCTTATTCTAACACTCCAAGCTTTCTATCTTCTCTCTCAGCTATGTCTGCACATCCCTCCACATGCTTCCCCGACTCATGGAACAAACTGTTTCATTTCCTCCTCCTTCTCCTTCTCCTGCTGCTCAGAGAGGTGCGACACTAAAATCCTTCCCAAGGCCAAAGTCATGAAACCGCGAGAGGTTCCGCCTAGTAAAAAGCAGCCTAGTGCCGCCGTGCCCACCACTACCAAAGCAGTGAGTGGCCCCACGGGCACAAGACACAAGGCTGGTGCCTCTGGCCTTAAACGGTCGACCAACATCATGACTGGCAAGCCTGGACCGGCCACCGCAGCGAAGCCAAACCCTCGAAACGCTAACACTGGCCGCGGTCCGGGTAAGTAGAACCCCTTGGAGTTTAACCCCCGCCCCCCCTCCCCCCCCCCCTGCCCCCCACACACTCAATTACACCCCTTGAGCTTTCACCTGGGCCCTCCCCTGGTCCCGCTATCGGTCAAGGTCTGCCTTTCAGTCTGCCTTATTGCATGAACCTTCCTCTAACACTTAACTGTTTTCCGTTATTATCCCTGATCCACTTCCTCTATCTGTGCTAGAGGTTCCTTGTTCATTTGGTAATTTCCTGTTTTGTTAACAACGCTTGCATGATCAAACGTTAAAAGCAGCATGTATTAATGTAAGCATGATCACCATCTGTGCATGAACAGGTGGCTGTTGGCCTCTGCCAGGGGTGTGCAGCCCATGCCGTGGAAGGGAGGTACTCCAGGTGTATACGTGCCCAGTATTGTTGAAATGGTTGGTGGTTTATGAAGGGTAGGGAAACTGTGGAAAGAGTTTGACGAGGGGAACTCTTCCTCATGTTCCTTATCTCTCTTTTGGTCATGATTGAGCAAAACTTAATGGTCTGAATCACTTTTTGTGTGATATGGTGTGTGGTTTGGACCCTACCTATAAGGTCGTGCAGTTTTGATCTTTCACTGTGTGTAAGTCTAGTCACTGTTATAAGTGATGTGACTTAATAACGAGCCAAGAGGAGTAACACCAGCGGGCCTACTAATGAGTCAACTGGATTGATCCAAGCTTTCGGTCTTTCGAGAGTTGTTCAAACCGTTTCTTATTTAATGCACGCTAAGTTTGTGGGAATTAATTCTTCATGTCCCACTGACAATTAAGAAGCAACACAGAAAATCCATATTTCAATGGAGAAGCTGATTATTCTAAAAAGAAAATGGTCTGCCTCTCTTTCAGCCAAACCCTCCCATCCGAAGAAGACTGGAGGGGTTACCAAGACGACCCCCGCCCCGTCGTCTGCACCTCGCTCCCGGGCCGCCAAGGATGGGGGAGGAGGAGCAACCCAAAGTACTGGGACGGGGACCACCAGGACCAACCAGCGGAAGAAGACCTCCACGCTACCGCCCAAGGCCTCCCCTGAGACTGCTAGCCTGTCCGGGGAGCCCCAGGGGCGCGGCCTCCTCCAAACCCGCCACCCTCCCCCGGGCAGAGCGGCGGCGGGGCGATAAAGACCCCTGCTCCGGCCCAGCCCCCCTAAAGACTAAAGGCAAAACCCCCAAAGCCGGTGCCGCGACCTCGGGTCTGCGGGCCAGTGCGGGGTTGGGCGCGGGTGCCATGGAGCGCGCTATCGGGACCCCTCGTGTCAACTCGGCCACGGAGGAGACGTCTTTTACGGCGGGCCGGGACCCGGAGGGGTCCGCACAGGAACAGGAAGCAGAGGGCGGTACCGGAGAAGGAGGGGGCAGAGCTGAGGGAGGAGAGGGGAAGCCCGCCACGGCGGACTCTCCCGCGCAGAAGAACCCGGTGTAAGGAGAGGGTCCACGTGGATTCACCTCAGGGTTTAGACTTTAAAGGGTTGCACTTATTGTGCTCCTGGAGAATTCAGGGGGAGGCCAGAGTCACAGAAACTGTATAAATTAACCTAAATAACTCTAACAATCTCATAAATTGGCAAAGTGAATGTGCTCAAATCTATCGAATGATTATAAATTTCATTCATTCAATAGTGTGAAAACATTGAATCCAAGTATGTGTTTTAAGAAATGTTTCATGCGTCATGTTAAGTTCAAATGCATTCCTTTCCTTCCTACATCAAGTGTAGAAGCAGCAGTGACTATCTTCATGCTGCTGCCCTACAGTTTCTGTTTCAAAGATAATTGTAATCATGGAAAAATCTAAAGTAGATATTGAGATAAGTAGACGGATAGCAGATCCTAAGTTATCACTTTTAGTACTCTAAAGTTTATGGCGACAAGCAGATTGACCATAAAATTATCACTGAATCAATGTATTATATTTAAGTTAAAACCGTTGGCCGTAGTACTACTGCTAATGCTAATGCTAAATAATGCTAACGCATCCTGACCGGCCCCCTGCAGGTCAGCGGAGGGCGATGCGCCGCAGGGCCTGAGCGTCAACGTGGAGAGCCCAGAGGTGACGGTCATCCCTGATAGGCCCACAGACAGCCAGACCAGCGACTCGGACTCAGACGGCCCAATCCTATGGCTCGACGAGGAGGAGGAAGACGACGAGGATGACGAGTACACAAACAGTATGGCATGGGTTTTTAATGCATGCACACGCTTTGAGTCCTTTGAGTCACAAGTCAAACAAACCAGAAGATAAACAGGAAGTCATGTAATACATTTGTGTACATTTTGATCAGCAAATGAATTGATTTATTCATTTATATCTAATATCTGCTACATATATTTTTATACTAACTATTTAGCTGGAAATATGGGCTTATGTTTATACAATAAAATTATTGAGAATTGTAGGGTGTTTGTGTTTTCCTGTTTGTCAGAGTCGCTCATAAGTGTGTTTATGCCTTCTGATAGTTCAAAGTGAGCAAGGCTTTTCAGTCAGTTAAGTCTTACTCCACACACTTTACACCGGTTTCATCATCACGAGTTTAGCATGACAATCGATTACCGTAGTTATAAATGTCCATGTGGTCCTAACACACACACACACACACACACACACACACACACACACAACACACAACACACACACACACACACACACACACACACACACACACACACACACACACACACACACACACACACACACACACACACACACACAGAAATAAGTTCTATGGAGGACATAGCATGCATCTCAAAGTTGATAGCGGTCTATTGTTTGCTGAATGTATTTAGTGATGTCATGTGACGCCAGTGAGTTCCAGTCAAGGTTCACGGGGTTGGACGCCAGTGGGACGTTGTTTAAGGAGCCTGGGGGTGGATGTTTATGTTTGTGTTTGTGTGATTGACAGGTTCCCTGGCCAGTAAGATCCGCCGGCGGGACACCCTCAACATCAAGCTCGGGAACCGTCCCACCAAGAGGGACCTGGAGGACAAAAACATCCTGCCGCGCAGCTCCGACGCCGAGAGGATGTCGCTGCGCCAGGAGATCGGCTCCAAATTAGTCAGGTACATGGACAGATTCACCCTCACTCTCACTCTCACACTCAGATTGTTGTGGCCAGACGTCTTCAATTACTAGTTTAAACGCAAAATATGAAATATTGAGGCTAATACCAAACTTAGTTGCTGAAAAACTGCTTGATATTTACCCTTCAACTGTGTTGGCCAGGCAGCGCATGCAAAATGATTAGTATGCATCTGATTATTGGCCAATTATTAGAACAAAACCTAATATATGGAGGTTAATATTGAATGGAGGCTAAGATAATGGCAATTAATTAATAGGATTAATAACAAATAATGTTTTTTTGCAACAGCATTGTTACTATTTTGTAATTCTGATATGAATGTTTGCCACAGGCGCTTGAGTCAGAGACCCAGTACTGAAGAGTTGGAGCAGAGGAACATCCTGAAACGTACACTCTCACACACGCGCACACACTTCAGTGCCTACCAATACACATTGAACACAGTGCCTGACCTCCTACCTGCCCATTAGTTACATTTATCTTAATTCATTGTAAAGTTACTATGGAGAAAGGGTTAAGTGCCTGCTAAACGGTCAATAAAAACAGTAATGGAAACGATTTTAAAGTTATTCATTAAGGATGAACTTAGTGTTACGATATTCAAAATGAATGACACAATGCAGGTATGGAAGTCTCCTAATAAGTGTTTTATTCAGCTGTATTTAACTCAAACAAACAAAAACATACATTTTTATTTAAAGAATCTGAGTTCTCTAATGTTATCGCGTCCTAGAGATCGCAAATATGTGGCTTCATTCCTCCGGTCACAAAATGTTTTTGTGTATTTCTATTGAACATCCTTTACAAAGCTTTAAATAATCCAATAATCCAATAACTGGTTATTTCAGTCGGGCAAGTGAAGTGGACGCCTCGGTACAGTGTTTTATTAAACGGCAGCTTCTGTGTCCTCTCTGGGCCCTCCGGTATCCAGGCCCACAGGACTGTTTGGTGGAGACGGAACGGATATATTTCACCCAAGGACACAGGCAACGGCTTTGATAGGAGCAAGTGCAGACCTTTGTTATGTAACACACACACACACATACGCGTGTTCCTCTTTTACATGCACTTTTGAATAGTCCTTTGAGTTTTGGATCAGAGCGGCGCGGCGGAATCGTTTCGCCCTGCTCCGACGCACAAGCGCTTTCGCTATTGGCTCGAGGGAGAGTTAAACAGAATGAGAAGTCGTTAAGCCCCGTTCTTAAGAGGGGGGTAATGGGAGAGATGCTGCCGAGTGGAGATGAATTCAAGCGTTGTCGAGGTTTGCAGCATTAAAAGAGAACGTTGTTATTCAAGTATAGGCATCTTATTCTCAGACCTTTTTTAAACAGCCATAATAAAACACTGACTAGGAGACTTCTTGGCCTGCCTGTTTTATTCAAAATATGAAAAGTCAAAGACATGCAGGAACATTAAAGCCACCATGCATAACTAGCTAACTATATATCTAACTATCAATGCTTATCGATGGCCATCATCCACTGTGCTGGGATCGAACTCACGACAGGAAGCCATGCTGATGACAATCTCAAACATAAATGTATTTAGAACCTCCTAAGATGGCGCAATTTGATTGGTTTGCTATCTCGGGATATTTGGGCAACGAATATTATATCTGAAAAATGAAAACCTCAGGACACGCATGTTATTGCAAATGGAAGCGAGTTGTTTACATTAGTAATCCAGATGTTTTGTCTTATTGGTCCGTCTCTGTGGGATGTATAAAGACCAGTGAGGACCCACACACATGCACACACCATTATCATATATATATTTAATAGCACTTTTCAAGACCATGCTTAAGTGCTTTATAGAACTATTAACAAATTAATTACATTCAAATTAATTAGATTAGAATATGCCACATTTTTGCAAATAATATATACGGTATGCATAATGTATTTAAATACAGATTTCTATTACTATTGTTCTTAGTGTTACTAATGATTCATGATTTATCTCTGCAAGCAGAAAAGAACCTATCTGAGGAGCAAGAGGCCAAGCAGGAAATCAAAAGGAGACTCTCCAGAAAGGTAGACCTGCCACACATTAAGACTCTCCAGAAAGGTAGACCTGCCACACATTAAGACTCTCAAGAAATATAGACCTGCCGCACATTTAGGGCCCTATCGTGCATCCGGCGCAATTGACTTAATCACTGGCGCATGTGTCGTTGCTAGTTTGCAACTGGCGCAGAGCGTTCTTTTCCCTCCTGCGCCACGCGTCGGTAAATTAGGGAATGATTTTGCGCCCCAAGGGACGGTTCGGCGAAAGGAGGAGACGTGTTCTGGCGCAAACATTCCCTGGTGCTATTTTACATTTAGGGCATTTTGCAGTTTCAGAAATCACTTGCGCCACAAACCAGGAAATACCTGGTTTAAAGTCAGTGGTGCGTTGTTCAGATGCTATTTTGTTGCTTTGTCTATTTTTGTAGCTTGTGTACCTCGCGCATACACTTTGCTTCTCTCATCTACCTAGCTACACATTCTTGGTAAATGATTTAGGAAAGAACAGCTGATACAGCGGTAATAAGTTGTACTTTTAAATCAATGCATCTGCAAACACCGTACAGCAAACACATTTTCTTGACCCAGACATCGTGTACATGCCCATAACTTTTAGGATTGATGAGTATTTGATCGTGAGAAAACATTGTTTTACCGTGAGTGAGTGAAGAATAAAAAAGAATGAATGAATGTGGGTGAGCGTGTGTGCGTCCATCTGTTTAAACACGCACAAACTAAACAGGTAATGCATAATACAGTCCATGGCAATGTATATTAATGGGGGGACACATGCATATTAGGAACACAAGTCGATAAAGATAATGCATACAATACTGATAAGAAACAATGTTTATAATGTATTGCGTAGATCATTAAATAGAACCACAGTTACCGCATATCGTGTTGTTTTCTTTGCCGAAACTTATTTGAGGACTCAGTATTTCTGAAGTTGTGGAAGAAAACCTTATTCCATGTGTGAATTAGGCCATATTATTTGGCCATAAACTGAGCCATTTGAAGTTTTAAATTCATGTGCATCTGTCTCATCGGAGACTGCAGACGCGCTGTCAAAATATCAACTCGTCAGATTCAAATGCGCTCATGGCTCTTAAAGGGGATGGGAGCTGGCACTCTCATTGGTTTATTGCAAGTTATGCCCAAACCACACCTACGGGTAATTAGGCTACTTCAGACCAACCGCTTTTTAGATTTGGGCCGGGCGCAAGAGCCATTTTTGCGCCAATAAACTAGCAACATCGCCATAGAACCGCCCACAAAGCTACTTGCGCTTGGCGCTTCTCACTTGCGCTTCAGGCCGTTAAAAAACGGCCCTTAGACTCTCCAGAAAGATAGACCTACCGCATATTAAGACTCATCAGAAAGGTAGACCTGCCGTACAGTTAGACTCTAGAAAGGTAAGCCTACTGCATATTAACATTCTCCAGAAAGGTAGACCTGCCGCACATTTAGACTCTCCAGAAAGGTAGACCTACCACAAATTTTAGACTCTCCATAATGCTAGGTCTACCAAAAATTTGAACTCCACAAAGCAAGGGCTACCAAACATTTTAAGTCCATAAAGCTAGGCCTACAACACATTTTAACTCCATAAAGCTATGCCAAAAAATCGTTTTAACTCCATAAAGCTTGCCTACAACACATTTTAACTACTTAAAGCTAGGCCTACCGAACATTTTGGACAAATCTGTCTGTCAACATCATGTTGGAGATGAGCTACGCTGGGCTGGTTAGTGCTAACCCCACTTGTTGGACCGTCTCCCATTTCTCTTGTGTGTTGTGTAGCTGAGCGTGAGACCTACTGTGGCGGAGCTGGTGGAGAGACGGATCCTGTGTTTCAACGAGTACGTGGAGGTGACGGACGCTAAGGACTACGACCGGCGGGCCGACAAACCCTGGACCAGGCTCACACCCGCTGACAAGGTACCCCCCCCCCCCCCGCTTCCTGTAACACAACCAGAAACGGAGCGCAGGAAGTTACCATAGTACCGTTAAAGTGGCAGAAGAGGAGAGCTGTAAAGCTGGAGAGCAGAAGAGAGCGGAAAAGAGCGAGAGGTTTTAAATCAAACTACCCAACGCCCCCTCCCTCAGTGCTCCCTCCCGTCCTACGTCCCGCCTCCATTGATGATGCATGTCAGGCAAGATGGATTCCCTGAACTCATCAGGGTAGAAACGCCCTGTTTGGTCAGGAAGGCCTAAGGTCTAAAGTCTTAATCAGCTAATACCGAGGCAGGTGCAGTCAACTGGACACAGTTATTCTCAAAGAGCATTTCACTCACTTATAGCTGACGGATGGCTATGGTATTTATTTTAAATTACACTCAAATAGAAGCTCTTGAGTCATACCTACAGCATCTTCAACAAGTGGGTCTATTGTTGCATTGTATGGAGAGAGAGGCTGACAAAAGTCATTCTTACCAAGAATGCCTGGAACTAACTGAAGGATGCAAGAGGACAATGAAAATAACAAGAACACTCTGCTTGCAGTTAAATGGAAACCAAGTCTGAAACCAAAACAACAGCATTAAGGACAATTATTGCACTGCATATATATATATATATATATATATATATATATATATATATATAATATATATATATAATATATATATATATATATATTACAGTGAAGAAAATAAGTATTTGAACACCCTGCTATTTTGCAAGTTCTCCCACTTAGAAATCATGGAGGGGTTCTGAAATTTTCATGGTAGGTGCATGTCCACTGTGTGGGAGATAATCTAAAAAGAAAATCCAGAAATCACAATCTATGATTTTTTAACAATTTATTCGTGTGATACAGCTGAAAATAAGTATTTGAACACCTGTCTATCAGCTAGAATTTTGACCCTCAAAGACCTGTTTAGTCCGCCTTTTAAAAAGTCCTCCTCCACTCCCACTGTATTATCCTGAATCAGATGCACCTGTGTGAGGTCGCTAGCTGCATAAGGACACCTGTCCACCCCATACAATCAGTAAGACCCAAACATTCAGCATGGCTAAGAGCTAAGAGCTGTCCAAAGACACCAGAGACAAAATTGTACAACTCCACAAGGCTGGAAAGGGCTACGGAGAAATTGCCAAGCAGCTTGGTGAAAAAAGGTCCACTGTTGGAGCAATGATTAGAAAATGGAAGAAGATAAACATGACGGTCAATCTCAATCGGAGTGGAGCCCCATGTAAGATATCACCTCGTGGGGTCTCAATGATGCTAAGAAAGGTGAGGAATCAGCCCAGAACTACACGGCAGGACTTGGTCAATGACCTGAAAAGAGCTGGGACCACCGTTTCCATGGTCACTGTTGGTAATACACTAAGACGTCATGGTTTGAAATCATGCATGGCACGGGAAGGTTCCCCTGCTTAAACCAGCACATGTTAAGGCCCGTCTTAAGTTTGCCAATGACCATTTGGATGATCCAGAGGAGTCATGGGAGAAAGTTTTGTGGTCAGATGAGACCAAAATGGACCTTTTTTGGTCATAATTCCACTAAGCGTGTTTGGAGGAAGAAGAATGATGCGTACCATCCCAAGAACACCATCCCTACTGTGAAGCATGGGGGTGGTAGCATCATGCTTTGGGGGTGTTTTTTCTGCTCATGGGACAGGACGACTGTACTGTATTAAGGAGAGGATGACTGCAGCCATGTATTGTGAGATTTTGGGGAACAACCTCTTTTCCCTCAGGTCAGATCATTGAAGATGAGTCGTGGGCTGGAATCTTTCCAACATGACAATGACCCAAAGCCACACAGCCAGGGAAAACCAAGGAGTGGCTTCGTAAGAAGCATATCAAGGTTCTGGAGTGGCCTAGCCAGTCTCCAGACCTAAATCCAATTGAAAATCTCTGGAGGGAGCTGAAACTCTGTGTTTCTCAGCGACAGCCCAGAAACCTGACTGATCTAGAGAAGATCTGTGTGGAGGAATGGGCCATAATCCCTCCTGCAGTCTGTGCAAACCTGGTGAAGAACTACAGGAAACGTTTGACCTCTGTAATTGCAAACAAAGGCTACTCTACCAAATATTAACGTTGTTGTTCAAATACTTATTTTCAGCTGTATCACACAATAATACAATAACACGATAATAGATTGTGATTTCTGGATTTTTTCTTTTTAGATTATCTCTCACAAAGTGGACATGCACCGATCATGAAAATGTCAGACCCCTCCATGATTTCTAAGTGGGAGAACTTGCAAAATAGCAGGGTGTTCAAATATCTCATTTTCTGCAATGTATATATATATATGTTTCCTCCTTACACTTTCCAAGTAGACAATGCAATTGGTTTTGCATGTCATTTATAGCAATTATTTATAGAAGTATTGGTGAAAGGCAAACATAATGATATAGATATATATATATCTATATCATTATGCTTGCCTTTCACCAATACTTCTAAACCAAAATACTTTTTGCTATAAATAATAAACGGCATGCAAAATCAATTGCATTGTCTACTTGGAAAGTGTAAGGAGGAAAATTCTCCCTAGGTATTATTCAACCATGCATGGCAACAAACACTTTCATAATCAATCAAACACTGATCTTTTGTACCTGATGAGGCAAAAAAAACACCAACAAGAGTTTCAGTATACATCTAAACAAGGAAAAATAACTAAAGACAATGACCTTATACAAGTATGTTCCCATCTTTTAAATACAGGGTGATGATTGGTCAGGGCTTGAAGGCCAAGGAACAGCATAATGTTCAAAACAGCTGTGGAACATTATGTTCCCCACACATTCTGCCTCAAAAATCCCACCTGTTGGTGACTTTTGGAATCGTGCATGTAATCCCATAAGGTTTTACTCTAATTTATGACTAGGACTGTGGAAAATTCATAGAACCCGATTCACTTAATAATATAAACATATATTTATTAAGATTACGGGTGTTTTTTAATTGTGTGTGTGTGTATGTGTATGCTTTGTTGCATATGTGTGTGTGGTTTTCATGTGTGTGCAATCGATTGAATCATTGTTTTTCCGGTCTGTGTGATATTGATTGCGTTTGTGGTTTTCGTGTGTGTCTCTCTGCTGCTCAGGCTGCTATCAGGAAGGAGCTCAACGAGTTCAAGAGTCGTGAGATGGAGGTCCACGAGGAGAGCCAAAAGTTCACCAGGTTGATCGCCTAATCCATGTCACTGATTGGTTCATTCGCTGGTTGTTGGTTCCTCACCAACAGAAAATAAAGAGGACTTGAAGACTGTCCAATCAATTGACTCCTTTGCTATCGATCCTCCCTTAAGTATAGCCCTGCTGTCTCCACAAACACAGAATTAAACGTCAGTGCCGTGATTAAGTGAATGTCCCACTACACCAGTACTTAGAAGACGAAGACAAACGAGATTTATTCATTCTTCTACTTTTTCCATATCTATCTATCTAAACCTCTCTATCCAGAGAGCCTTTTTTGTACACACTAACCTGTCCTCTATTCCAGGTTCCATCGACCCTGACCGCCTGATCTCTGCCCGTGTGGATTCCTGCCAGCTGATGTCCCGGCCTCCGACCTTCACTTCTATCTGCTTTTCATTGTATTTCTACGCATCTACGGTTTAAGAGAACATATATACAGATGATGGAAAAGGCCTGATGGGCTGTGCGACTGAAACATAGAAACAGATTTACACATTTCCCTAAGATGAGTCGGTAGAACGACTCAGAACAGTTTTATTTATTTGAAAGTTACATTTGGGTATATTTTTTTCTTTGTTACGTTTTACTTTTGCCAAATTATCTTCAAAGCCTTAACAGAGGAACTAGGAGGAAATGCAATGTACTGTATAAGGTTGTGCTTTCACGTGGCTATCTTAAAAACACAGAGAAATCTATTGTAGAGTGTGTCGTAAGAGGACAGGACATTGGGTGGCTGATTGTCATGTGCTGCTGCCTCATCTTATCTGAGAGGTCGGGAGGAGAAGAGAAACGTTTGTCTGTGCTCATAGGTGCCTGAATAAATTGAGTGTGATCATGTGATTGTCCCATTGAGGACGACTTGCAAAAACATGCATCACCCACTAGAGGGCGCAGTGTGTACACCAGAGAAGGCGAGGGCTCGGCAGAGAGCCAGGCAGAGCAGTAGTAGTACTAGTAGAGTGGCTTAATTATCACCACAAAATATCATTATCACCAGACATATATTTGTAGTACAGCTCAAGCCATTACTATACCAGAAATGATGGAGTTGATGAGCATAAAAACAGCTGACATGAAAAGTGAGATGCTGGGTTCAGCCAACCTATAGGCCTAATCACTTTTTTAATTTATTATCGAGTCCCATTCTTTGCAAAGTTCCGCTGCCAAGGGTGCACCTCTAGTGCCCTTAGCCCGGCGATTCAGGTCTAACAACCACTCATTAAAGTTTAAGTGTGCCCACCAAGAGATTTCCTCCACCAATTTTAAATATATTTGCCTTTTAATCCACAGTGATTTAAAGCTGTGTCAAACGGTGCGTTAAATGAACCTTCCGCCATCACGGAGTTAAGCTCCGCACGGGTCTGTGGATCATAAATGTAAAATGACCCCTGGCAGGCGTCGTAAACAGGTGAGATGCATTCAGGCGGTCAAACAGTCAAGGCCTAGGCTACTTCATGTAACAATGTTGAAAGAGTAAGATCCAGGACGAGGAAAGATGAAAGGTGAAGTAGTTGAATAGGAGTATGAGGACAATAAGCTCCACTCCCCCAGCCTTTCTGCTTATGTTACATGTCCATAACATTAACATATTTAATCATGATGTGTGTTGCTTCTCCTATGCTCCCTTACAATGGAAGAGCGGATTTTAGCTGAGCTGTATGGATGGGGTTGAGCTGTATTCTCTTCAGGACTATTTCAGATGGACACTATAGACATGTTCACCTTATACACTTATATAAGCCCAGGGTGTTGTTTCAATGTACAAAAGCTGCGAAGAAGCACCAACAGTATTCAAATGCAAAACTTGTTCATCTTTTGTTTATTTTGTACAGAATGTATATCAAGCATGTGCATACATGAGAAATGAAGTTTACTATAATTATGGCATATATTGTCGCTTTATGAATGCTATTAGATATGATTGCTTATTATTTTTTTCATTCCCCAAATATAGTCTAGTGTGCAGCTCATTTGCTGTCCGGACCAGATCAGGGAGTTTTGCTGTATATGCATACATTGTAATTGCTTTGCCAAAACGTTACGTGGTTTAAACAAGGACCACAGCTGTAAATGGACATTCAACTGACTGTTGTGTAGTGGACTGCTGTTTGCTGGACACGCCACCTCCACCCCCATCGGAAACAAATAAAGTCAAGCCTTCCCTCTTGGCCTGTCTTGGGAAAAATGTTTTTAACGTCGTATTTTCCGTTCAGAAGGATATTTCCATCGAAACTGTGAGTCATGTTTTAATGCAGACATTAAATAGTGAGCTCTGAAGTCTCCTCTGGGAAACTCTATGGGGCTTTTATGGGATGTTGCTGTACCTGATTATAAGTAGGCCTACATCCCTACTTGTGCTGGCCAGACTTAGGAAGCCATCTTCATTTAATCTCTCTAATTTCTGCCTTTCAACCTGTTAATATAAAGGCCTGCTATTTTAATTACACTATATTGCAATTACAATACATTGCCTATGTGTCCTAAACTCACCACCTTTGACATTACATCCAGGAAACATCAGTGTTACAAAATAAAAGGACAAGTAAATTCCCTGTTTAAATATCAATGTATAAAACGGTTTATCTGCAGGACAATGCTTTATTTACCCCCCAATGTAATGGGCCCATTACTACTCAAAGCGACCCAGAAGACTGAAATAGCTCCTTCCCATTATATAGCTTATATAGCTAGGTCGAGTTCTTCCAAAGATTGGTGTTAGGGATGTATTGCATCTTGATTCAGACACAATGCTGAAGAGGATTGAAAGTAGAATGAGCAATGGTTTCCCTGCTGTTATTATTATTTTCCAATTGTAGTTATGTGTCCCCTGCAGCCAGCTATTCCAAACTGAATAGGCCAAACATATTGGTTATATTATCATCATAAATCATCTTCCCAGAAGGTGTCCCGTCGTCTGCAAACATGAGACGTTATGAGTAAAATCACAGAAATGGTGTTTCTCCAACGTGCTGAATAATGGATTTGGCCAGCCAGGAATATCTGCTGTTGACTCCAAATCATGGGTTTGTCATTCACAGCCAATTGTTTCTTTACTTTTCCTTCGGTTTTGCACAAAAGGTTCACTGAAATAAAGACATCCACACCAGAAAAAGAAAAGCAGAGCCATCCTCTTATAATGTTAAAAAAAACATGGCAACATTTCTTGCGATTTAGTCAACTTAATAATGATATTTTTTCCAGGTGTTATATAATGACCACTTTCTCCAGAGGAAGTGTAAACTACTTGTCTCAAATGTGTTATATTTGGCACAATATTAGATGGTTAAGTTGCTTATGGCTGCAATTTGTTCTGATAGTTCAGTGATAGATATCCCCTTAGCCTCCCACCTGACTGCTTTGATCAAGAGACAGATCTACAAGCTGGTTCAATACACATGATAATACCCGGTTGAAACCCCATAGTTTGTTGCCTGAAATATTCATGTACACCCAGTGCATTAATTATTAATAGTGCTGAACCTAAAAGAAGAAAGGGCCATGATGAAAGGTCAGTGTACATTGGGTTGGTGATGCTTGAGACCTAAAAAAACTGAAGTGCCTCAAATATTAGCTTATTCTGCGATTCCCATTCTAGCCAAGTCTTTTCTTATCTGTCATACCTTGATGTATACTGATGGCCATAGGGCAAGATGATTTCATGGCTGTGATGTGTGACAGAGTTAAGGGATGTAGTTCAATACCCCAACAGGCAGAACTTACTCCTACCTGCTCTTTAATTATCACGTCTGTGTTCACGTTAGTCACTTTGGACAAAAGCACCCCCTGAAATGACAAACAGTAAATCACTATAGTAGATGTTAGGAGGCATTTAAAATTACTCTAGAACATTTCCCTTGTCCATAGACATGTAACCTTTAACAATAAGGGAATGAATTAACCCTTGATAAAAAAAAAAGTGTGAATACAATACAGTAACAAGCATTAACTATTAGTGAATAAATAGTAAACTAACAGTGTTCATGTTTACTAATGGTTTTCATGTTAGCTAAGGTAATACTGTTGATGTTCAATAAGGTATCAATGTCTACATTAAAGATCTTACCTAAACCCCGATGCTAGTTCGATATAATAATGCATATAACTGCATTAACAAATGTAAATGATTGATTGACTCATATCCCCTTATTGTAGTGCAATAGTGTAACCGTATCAATGGTCAAGCATCGGCCCATTCGGGTTTGAACCCCAGACTTGTCAACGTCCACTCAAGAATCTGCTGTGGGCTGATCTACAACCGGGCTTTACTCAACTGACCACAGACCATAGATTACCTTCTACACTCTTCAATCTAGCCTCCAGCAGTCCAGCACACTGGGCCCTTGATGGGCCACTACTTCAAAGGGAGAGCCAGGGCTACAAAGACCATAGATCCTACACTGATGGTATTGGCAGACGGGCAGCCAGGGGTGGGATGTATACACAGCCTGGTGACAAGCAGAGATACAGGCTCAATATGGAGGCTGCAACAGACATAGTGGGGTTATTGCCAGATGATCATGTATATGATATTAGGCATTCTATATTACTTTTTACTCTTTCATATGCATTTTATCTATCATGTGTTCAGCATTAAGTTGTTATGCTAAAATGCTATTATGGGTAGGTCACAGGCACAGCTAAAGATCTATTAGGCCTACTACCCTGTTGTAGGTGTCCATTAAAATGTTAGCAAAGCTTTGCCAACAAAGCTTTTGAATTTTCTATGGCAATACAAGGGGTTGTACACAATGTTATCTATATTAATCCCAACATTTAATGTATATAGACATGCATATAAGAAACAACCTTGAAGCTGTATGACAACCGATGTTTGTCTAAGCTGTGTGTGTGTGTGTGTGTGTGTGTGTGTGTGTGTGTGTGTGTGTGTGTGTGTGTGTGTGTGTGTGTGTGTGTTTGTGTTTGTGTGTGTGTGTGCCTTTTATAGGATGTGGTCTTAATGGCTTTGGTCTGTAGAGAGAGAGACGTCAAAGGAAACATATGAAAGCCAGAGATGAGAGGTGGCATTTTAGATAAGGCAAAGAAAGACTAATTTAATCCACAGACGTAGTCATAATGATTTAAATAGTGAGAATGATAGCGGGTACACGAATACTACTCACACCTTGCGTACATACGGTGCAGTTGCAAGATGCTTTACATAATAGCACCGGTAAAATAAATAACATAACTTGGTTTCAGAACTGATTATGAAACAAGGACATAAAAATTATAAAGTGCACATGGGGAAAAAAGAAGACACTATTTTGTAACAACGTCAAATCATTACATCCCTGTGTACAAAAAAGACTGAAGTCACACAGGGGTAAAGAATAAAGTCATGGGGAAATAAGAATCATGTGCACAGAGAAAAGCAGCAAAAACATTTTCAATTTCCTTCTGTAGGGTTTGACCGTTTGGAGGGACAGTTAACTAGATTCCATTGGGAACATTTTGATTGTGTGTTGCTGCACATATTGAGCAGTGACTTGTACTGCCCCAGCCAGTCATCTGTTGCTGTGCAGAAAGCTAATAAAGGGCTTACGTATATAGAGGTGGAAGAGGGAGGAGGGAGAATGAAGGAAGAGGAGCTCTGATACCTTATGTATACTGTCTTGCTGCTGAAGACAAATAATGATACACACACAAAGCTTTGGAGTGTATTCCTTTGAAGTCTTTAATCTCAAACTCTCCTTTTGATCTGTGCTTATATCAATCCGGAAGCCATAAAGTCTAACCCCCAATTGTAACCTTCACACAAATAGGAAGTCTCCCTCTTCATAACATGGCTTTGAAATATTCACACACAACACCAAAACACACACTACCACACAATCTCACACACACTATATTGCTCGCTCTCTCGCTCGCTCGCACGCACGCTCGCACCCACGAGCGCATGCATGCACGCCCGCATGCATGCAAACATGCACGCACACACACACACACACACGCAAACACACACACACACACACACACACACACACACACACACACACACACACACACACACACACACACACACACACACACACACACACACACACACACACACACACACACACGCACATACACACACACAAACACCTCTCGCCACTGGTTTATGAAGCCTTCCAGGTGGACTGTAGGGGTGGGTGTTGTGCCGTCTTCATCGTGCCTGGAGATGTCTGCTCTATTACCCCATCATCTCATCTACCCAATACCCCAGGAACCGTGCGGCACGTGGGTTCCCATTTCAGCCAACATACCGTTACGATTAGGAGGCTAGTAAACACAGCCCTTCGGCGTTTCCTCTCCCTCCGTACAGTGGAGAACACAGTGGAGAACACAGTGGAGAACACAGTGGAGAGTACAGTGGAGAACACAGTGGAGAACACAGTGGAGAACACAGTGGAGAACACAGTGGAGAGTACAGTGGAGAACACAGTGGAGAACACAGTGGAGAACACAGCGTGGAGAGAACACAGTGGAGAGCACAGTGGAGAGAGTACAGTGGAGAACACAGGTGGAGAACACAGTGGAGAACACAGTGGAGAACACAGTGGAGAGTACAGTGGAGAACACAGTGGAGGAACACAGTGGAGAACACAGTGGAGAACACAGTGTGGAGAGCACAGTGGAGAGTACAGTGGAGGAAACACAGTGGTGGAGAACACAGTGGAGAACACAGTGGAGAACACAGTGGAGAACACAGTGGAGAGACACAGTGGAGAACACAGTGGAGAACACAGTGGAGAACACAGTGGAGAACACAGTGGAGAACACAGTGGAGAGCACAGTGGAGAACACAGTGGAGAACACAGTGGAGAACACAGTGGAGAACACAGTGGAGAGCACAGTGGAGAACACAGTGGAGAACACAGTGGAGAACACAGTGGAGAACACAGTGGAGAACACAGTGGAGAACACAGTGGAGAACACAGTGGAGAACACAGTGGAGAGTACAGGGCCCTTGCAGTCCTGCAAACACCGCTGAGGATGAATCCAATCAATGCCTCCGTGCCAATCACCGTACCGAGGCATCCCGAGACAACAGCGCTTTAGAATTCAGATTTTTTTCTAGTGCCATCATTATAGGCTAACCTCATTTCTGGTGGGGGATCAAAATATCCATTTGGGATATTAGTGTCGGGTTTGAGATCAATGCGTATTTATTGAACATACTGACTCTGGCAAGTCCCTCAATGTAGGCAGGGGGGTTGACATGATGGATGCAGGTGGCTGGGAAACTGGCAGAAGCAGAAGAGATTAGGCAAAGAGTGGAGCAGATAGTTTGCTAACCAGCGTTGTGCAGTACTGAAGGGACCCTGTAATTGGATTACAGGACCACTTTTTAGATGGCGCCGGGGGGAAGGGGACTCTGGTGCCCGGGCGGTCCCTGGCTCCCCTCCGGGGTAATCAGAGCAAGAGTGAATGTGGACGCTGCCCAAATGAGATGCCCACCGCACTGTCGCAGTCCGGCAACATCAAAAGTAGGTAAATGCTAGCATTTTAGTGATAGTGCACGGACAAGGACAAACATTTAAACACACACACACACACACACACACACACACACACACACACACACACACACACACACACACCACACACACACACACACACACACACACACACACACACACACACACACACTTAGTTGTTGTTTGTGTTTGTTGCTGGGAAACAGTCGACCAACAGGTGATTAATGACTAACCTTGTTGTTGATTAGTCTCAAATATAGACAGATATATCCACCGTATATATCAGGCTCCAGGCAGGTTCTTCTTACCATTAGTCCTTGGATATTGCTGAGGTTTTTAAAAACCGTTACACTGATCATAAAGGAAGAGTTCGTCAATTATTCATCTTAAGTCCCACAAAGATATGGAGTGTTTTTGAATAGGTGACCAACACCCCCTGAAACCCCAATGGGGGAATGAAGGAGCCATCAGTGGGTGCTAGGAGCATGGATGAGTAAAGACATCAGTGAATTCTGAGTAGTGTGATGGTGTAATGATATAATCAGAGGGCGGCTATGGACTCACCCCCACTCAAGGAGAGGTTAGCTGGCTCTGACATAATCAAATATAAATATAAAGTAACGATCCGACCGCCCGACCTGATGCTACAACGTTCGATTGTATCCTTCGCTGCCCAAGATAGGGCTGTGGAGGTCTTCTACACACAGGGGTGCAGAGAGAGCAGAGCCATTACTTATGTCCTACCTAGTCCCTCCTTTACATTCATATGCTTATGATTTGTCTCTGCAAAATCAAGTCAAAATAAATTGACCAGGAAATCTATTTCTCAGTGACATATTTTTTTGAGTGACACGTCTTAATAGTGTGCATGTGAGTGCTGGGCGAGAGGCATTCCACAAACCAGTGGGGAAAAGATGCCCCAACAGTCAGACATGAGCCGGGAGCCATCAACACAGTCATCTCACACGGAGGAAATGGATGATCTCACAGAGCATTTCACTCATTTAGAGCTGAGGGATGGCTACAGCAATTGTAACAAATTGTCAAATGATTGCTGCAATCCTCACTACAGAAAATGTAATTAGCCAAGGGGTGCCCTTCGTCTAAAAGATGGGCAAACGCCTTTATAGAATATTCAGTCAATTTTAAGCCGGAGATTAATTTAAAGTGTTCCAACGCGGCTGCACATTGTGCATAGAGATATTTTACATCATCATACCTTCCTGAACACAATTAAATTAAATGAATGATTCCATTTTTATTTTAAACACAATTTCTTAAAAGCAAAAATACAAACATCAAACCCAGATGGAAAATATAACATCTTGTTTATTTTTGAAGCAACGTATTAAATGTATTAAATGTTATCGAATAAAATCTCTGAAGCATTTTCGACTCGAAATCTCCAGTGGGGAATGGATAAATGGTAAAGTGGTTACATTTGTCAGCTTGTTCGATCCCAGTTAATAAAAAATACACAACACTGCACTCAAACATAAGCTTCAATCAGTAAAGCCAAGTTGACTCTAACGAGGACAATCCCTGGGTGGCTGTCAAACCGACAACAACACAGCTCACCTGAAGCCACAAGGCTTTAGCCCAAACAGATCCACACCAACACAACTCAAAAATAGGCTCATCTCATACCTTTATTAGAAACCAGTATTAAGCTTTCAAACTCCATTGTAGGCCCTTACTGAATAATTTTGAGACTTAACATCATTGCTGGAATAATTGAAGAACATTTAACATGAATAATTAGGATCCAATCTGCATCCATCTCCACGGCTGTCATATCTGCTGCCTGAAGATTCTTTGTCCGTCTTTTACAAAATGTTCAGATCTGATGAATCATAAGTGATTCCTGGAGTGCAGTGAATTGTGTCCAATGTCCACATTGCTTTCTTGGTCACACGCATGTTTTCACTATGAAATCGGACTTACTTTTTTATCTGATTTCCCAATTGGCAGTCAATCCAAGCCCACTGTAATTGAAATGACCTGAAAACAAGCCTGACTTTGGGTCAGTAATACAGGCACAGACAGGGGCAATGAAAAAAGATTTACAGCCCACTTGTGAACAAACAAATATAATTTGTTTGCCGAATTTTGTTTAGGCAACTGTAGGCAAGCCGTTTACAGAAAATCAAAGGGAACAGGCTAAAATACGAAATACTGACTGCAAAATACACTAACAACCAGCGAATGACTAATAGTTCAAGTTAAGCCTCACAGAGCCTGCTGTTCTGCAGTATGGGCCAGGGACAGAACGGAACAACCTTCCAACCCCGCTGTTCTCCAACCCCGTCTCCCTCAAACATGTAAACATGTAAACGCTCATTTCATCTGAGGAACATTGTAGTTATAAAATAGTTTTAACCCCTGTAGCAATGTCCGTGCTACACTCCTCCTCGGTAGCTGTTCTGGGCTCCTCCATAATGAAGGACGCAGGGTGGTGGTGTTGGAAACAGGTTTATTGTAAGGATGCAGATACATGAAGATGCTGTGATGTATGTCGCCATCGAGGAGGTCCTCGATGCCGTGCTGGTTGAAATGTTGTTTAAAACTTACAGTGCCATACTACACACGGCAAGTGTGCAGGCCTCACCCAGCTCAGAGCTTATCAGTCTGACTTTGGCCAGATGAGCGTGCTTGACCAAGCCATCATCCACACACAACTCCAACCACCCGTTCCTCCTTTTTTTTTTATCCATTATCTACTCCCTTTCCCTGTGCTAATATCTCACGTGCACACAATTGCTAAAGAAAACATTCCTTGTTTCGAGGATGCTTCTCGATATAAGTATGGTACCCTCATCTGAGCTGCCGGCACAATCATGTCTCTTATTTAGGCTCTCTCCTGCATGCTTCCTATCCCTCAATCATTTCCAGCCGTCCTCAGAACCTGCCAATGGCCTTCTTCTACATTTATGGGCTTGCTGAACCCATTCTTAACTATAACCCATCCAAGTCGACCTCACCGTAGCTCGACTGTATTTGCCTTACCCTGAATATGATCCCCACTCAAAATCTGGTTAAAGGAACTGACACGACGTGTTGTGCCTTTGTTCTCTCACCAACTGCAAGGCAGCAGGATGCCAACGCTCCCGACTATGCTGGTTCTTTACTTTCGTCCTTTCTCCGGTCTTACTTATCACTGAACCTGTCGCGACCCGATTACTTGGCATCCCTCCTCCATCTTTGCCCAATAAACGTATAATACTGAGAATCCCTAGTAATTGATTCAGCAGTCTACCAAATCATTCCCTTTCTCTAACCTCATCTTCTGTTCGATTTTCGTATATTACTTGCTTAATGGTTGTTGAGGCAGTGCACTGCAGAACTCCTTGAAAGTAAGCCATCATCCAAACTCTCACACTTTGCCTCCTCTCAAGGTTCCCCACACCTCCTTTTGACTCGCACTCACCGCGAGTTACCACAAGCATGCCCGCTTTATGCTTCGAGTTCAGTAGCAGCTACGTGCCTAGTTTTCAATTATCCTAGAAGTTGAACATATTATTTACCATAAGACAGCGTGAATGAACATAATCATTTCATATCTACTGTAGCCATTTTCCTCCTTCACCTGCAACACAACCTCCACACTATGGTCCTCAACCTCATCATTTGGCCACATGCTTTGGCTCGTGGCTGGTGCCTCCTCCTCCATCTCTCGCTAACTTCAGATTTCATGTTATTCCTATTAGCATATAGATCCAGCAGATTACATTTCACAATCCACCGGGTAAAACAATATATACGGCTTATTCATAAAGTACTTCAATCAAAAAGGTA
>OLKM01000556.1:272500-279395 GCA_900291075.1 Melanogrammus aeglefinus | reverse complement strand
AAATACATAACCTCACAAGATTGGATCGTGACCATGCCCCGCAGAAATGAAAAAGTCAGTTAACACGGGAGGCAGGCCCGGCTGTCAGGGGGTCAAATAGGGGGGCAGTGCCCCTCCGCCCGTGTCTCTCTGCCCCCCACTTGGCTGTCAGAGGGTAAATGATTTTTTTTTCCCTGAAGCGCTGAGCCGGGCGTCATTGTTGGATTCATGTGTGGCATGAAGCTACTCAGAAAAGAGTAGTGTTCGCTGACTGGTCACTCGACGTTTGATTTCAATTATATTCAGTTTAACAGAAATCAGCTCAAATTTAAATACAAATAATATTTTAATATAATTTATTAATTACAGCAAGATACGTGTCGGCTTGTTTTCACGTGACACGTGGCGTGCTGCGGGCAAGTGACGCGCCGAGGCTGTTTACGTAACCTGCCGTCTCGGAGACAACGAGGAGATGTGGCAGCAGTCTGCAGACGGCAAAAATGGATATTAGAAAATTCTTTCGACCCAGCTGCCACAAACTAATGCGTAATCAGCAGCGACAGCTGAAGGCCGTATCAGAACCGTATCCCGCGGCGGAGCAGGAGCTTGCAGGAGCCAAAGCTGTGAGCAGGCCCCAGCTTGCTAGTGGTAGACAACACAGTCCGCACACGCCCCCAGCAAGAGCGGTCGAGCGGGAGCGGGAGCACGCCGATTTTCGGCAACCCGCTGGCAGCAAGCGGGCTCTACCAAACACAAGGAACCCATGAATCACGTGGGCCTCTGATGATTTAGGTGAGGAGGACAAGCCCGTCAGATCATCTTTCGAGAGTTTTCCTCTCGTCTTTTATCCCCGGTCAAGAACCGCCTCCATTTGTTTGCCCCTGTGGTACAACCAAAGAGACTGTTAGAATACAGTGTTAAAGCTGAAGCTCCGCATTTTGTCTTTCGATCGTCGAAAGTTGAGGACTGTAGATTTCTGTGTTCACAGAAATCATGGCTATTGTGACTGGCGAAAACACGCACAGAGAGAGGATTGCGCAAGCATCAGGAGTGTAAGAACCATGGAAAAGTGGTGGCAAAGTGGCGGAGAGAGTGAAGAGCGCGTGATTCAGGACAGGAGACTTTCTACCTTAGTGAATGAAGGGCAACTAAGGCCAGAGAATCGGTACTACATCGGTGCTATTAATCGACATCGTTTACAGTTCTTGGCCATAACCGATTGCCTTCAGAGGGAGTGTGGAAAGCATTTAAATTATCAAGTGATGCAAGCTTGACTTTTTTTGTCATTTGTTGTGAGTACTCTGTAGAAGAGACCCAGTTGAGAAGATACTGCAAACAATCCACAAAATGCCCGATATTACTCACATGACATACAAAATGCAGCTGATTAAGATCAATGAGGATATTTTGAACTGCAAGAAATTGTACCATGAACGTCAGTAATCTCATGGTTTACAATTAAAGTTGATGGCAACCGCAGACCACCAGGGTGTGAAAACACACCCAGGGTGTGAAAACAGCGGTGTGATACCGCTTTTGTAGCAGAAGATTTGATTTGAAGTTAGGGAAGCGTCTACTAACTATGTGCTTCTGCTGACAGATATGTTGGAGAATGCCAAAACTCTTGCAAACCACTATCATCACAGAGCTGCGCAGAGGTTGGTTTAAGTACATCTTAAATTCTGAGTCAGGTGTTATGACGGAGACTGTCATGCTGTGACGTGCTGTCGGAAGCATGGGGGCGTTCAGAAGATAACTGCACGGACATACTCGCCAGAGAGTACCCTACGGTCCCATTGTTTTAATCATCAGCTCCACCTCGTGTGATAAACGCAATGTCGAGCGAGGGAGCAATTGAAGGACTTTTTCTGGAATTTGTGGTTCCCTCTACAAATTCATGAAGAAACCCACTGTTGCAGTCCACTATAAAGGAGACACACTAAAACGTCTGCGCTCGAACAGCGGTGACGAACAGGCCATCTAGCTATACTGTCACAGTTGTGCTCCAAGTCATTTGATGTCTTCTCTGTTGTCGAGATTGACAGCAATCGTGCCTTTGGATGTACTTACGAATTTGAGCAGCAGGTCTGATTCGGGCTGTTTTCAGAACCCAAGCTTTGAATTCATTGGACGCTTTGTGCAGAAGATCTTGGCAGCTGCTTTTGATGCACCCAACAAAATGCTTCAGTCAGAACAAATGGATTTGCTCTCTGGGATGTGTGGTTAGTGAAAAAGCGCAATCTGAATGTGGTTGGCCACAACTGCGCTCAGAAAGTGAAGTTTAACAACATAATTGGGCCAATGTAAAGAGAATAGAAGGGCCACAAAAGAGAGAAGAGGATGGGTTAACAAAAGTTCCTCCAAGGATATGTTGTGATATGAGAGACCGTTGAGCCAGCCCAGCAGCGGTGTAACAGATGAGGGTTGACACTAACTGCCGGAGATTATTCCTACAGGCACCCTGGACGCGTGTGGGGAAGAAAATGAGCAAGCGTTTCAGTGACGCAACCAGTGAGCTTAATGACCGCACTTCAATCTCTGGACCCAAACAGTTGAAACGTTCCTTGATGTCAAACATGTAAAGCCCATTCTGACTTTATCAAGCACTGAAATCAATGAAGCAGAGTTTGTGGTTGCTCGCCAACTTTCTCAAAACAAACATGACCGCTGACGATGGAAACCTGGACAATATACGGATTATCAAGACATTCACAGCGCGCTGGAGGCTATTGCCAAGTGTGATGATGGGGCCTTTAAACATGCACTGACACGTTTGAGCATCCAAACAGCCATGTGTTGAGAATTATTTTTCTACTTTAGAAAAGTGTTCTCAAAGACAATAGACCTCAGCATGCTGCACCAACGAAAAGCACATTTTAGTGCAGCTGGCCTTTGAAAGAGACTTTAACTAAAAGATTTGCTACTGAATGGAAAGAAGCAGTAAATGAAGAGGTTCAACTCTGGGAGACGCCGACTGGCAAGCTCTCTACTAAGTGGTGAGTAGAGAAAGATATGTATTTAAAGGGGGTATGATATTGTGATTGCTGTTGTTTGTACACTGGTTTTCATGTGCATATGAAATTGAAATTTGACAAATTTGATTGTTCCGGTAATAATATACATAAAGATTAAATACTATATGTATGTATGTGCAGATCTGTGGGAAAATCAACACTGCCCCCCTGTGATCATCACATGCCCCCCTCACAATATGGTTCTGGAGCCGGGGCTGACGGGAGGCCTTCCTGCCAGAGTGAAGGTTTGGTGGGACTGTAAGTGTACCCCTGGACTATCGGATGACACCGGAACCCGAGCCCAGCCCCCTAGGTGATCTGCACGGGGCGTCGCGGCGCTGTGAAATCTGCTAATTGAAAGACTGCTCTTCAGGGTCAGAGGTCAACCCCTAGCGTTCAGACATTCTCGGGCTCAACATCTGGTACACAGTTTGTCCCTGGAGTCCCCATGCCTGTAGCTGGCTGCAGACGCTGGTCTGCCTGGAACTCATTCAGACTCTGTTGTGCTGTGCGTTCATTTATTATTACACAATGACCTGTTTGGATCTTCTACGGAAGACTTCTATTCCTTTGGGTTTAAAGGTTTTTATTGTCTTGGTGTGTCTCTGTGGACACGAAAGTGACGAGGGACAGAGGATTAAAGAGGCCGTATTATAGGACTGTGTTGTCCCTCAGTGCAAGGGACCTATATACCAACCTTTTCTTAAAAGGCCAATAGAGGGATTAAAAAGTGGTGTTATTCCAGCCGGCCTCGCTGCACGGGGGCCTGAGGTGACGCGCAGGAGGAACCCAGAGTCTTTCAGAAGGGCTCTGAGGACCTCTGGGCTCTGAGTGATCAGAATCAGCCATCTTCCCGTTCCTCCTTCTCCACGACCCACACACCAGACTGCACCAGAGATGGGCTGGTTCGCTGGCTCTGGAAAATTCTTTCTCCCGGCAGAGACTGCAGAGCACAGTGGAAAACCGACCCCGGTGGAGACGGGAGGGAGGGAGAGAGAGGGAGAGGGAGTAAGAGGGAGGGAAGCTTTGTCTGTCTGTTGTGTTTTCCTATTGTTCTTCTCAGATTTCTCACTTTCTTCTGCTTTGTTTGTCATGTGCACCTTTTTTGTATTAACCTGCATTTATATGAGTGTGTGTCTGTATGTGTGTGTGTGTGTGTGTGTGTGTGTGTGTGTGTGTGTGTGTGTGTGTGTGTGTGTGTGTGTGTGTGTGTGTGTGTGTGTGTGTGTGTGTGTGTGTGTGTGTGTGTGTGTGTGTGTGTGTGTGTGTGGTTTGTGTTTGTATATGTGTGTGTGTGTGTGTGTGTGTGTGTGTGTGTGTGTGTGTGTGTGTGTGTGTGTGTGTGTGTGTGTGTGTGTGTGTGTGTGTGTGTTTGTTTATTTTTGTGTGTGTGTGTGTGTTTGTATGTGTGTTGGTGTGTCTTTGTGATTATTAGTGTTAGCATGTGTGTTGGTTTGAGCTGAATTTGGTACATGGGGCTTTACAAAATTGGAATTTCTTAAAGGTGTATGTCAGTATTTCTAATCCGACTTTGTGATAGTACCGAAGTGTCCGCCCTGTCGATGGGTTAGTGTGGCTACGTCAGCTGTATGGTGAAATCCAACAGCAATCTCTGATCAATCGGGCCCTCCGAAGACACCTAGGAGATGTTGAACTCTCCTCTCCTTCTTTCTTTCTCTCTTTCCTCCACTATCCTTGTCCGTCTCTCCTCCAGCTCCTCTCTCTCGTTGTTATTCTCTCTCTTTTGTCTTTGTCTTTGTTTATGTCTATGTCTCTCTCGTCCTCTACACGGACTCCTACTATAGTGGCAGCAGTCATGCAGACTGATCAGATTAGCCCCGGCACTAGGGCTAATCACCATGCTCGCCCTCTCCCTCCCTCCCTCTCTCCCTCCCTCTCCCTCTCCTCCCTCTCTCTCCCCTCCCTCTCTCTCTCTCTCTCTCTCTCTCTCTCTCTCTCTCTCTCTCTCTCTCTCTCCTCTTCGCTCTTCTACTCTGTCCTCTCGTCTCTCTCTCTCTCTCTCGCTCCTCTCCTCCTCTCTCCTCTGCTCTCCTCTCCTTCTCCTCTCTCTCTTCTCTCTCTCTCTCTCTCTCTCTCTCTCTCTCTCTCTCTCTCTCTCTCTCACTCTCTTCTCGTCTCTCTCTTCCTCTCATCTCTCTCTTCTCCTCTCTTCTATCCTTCTTTTCATGTGGCTGTGTGTTTGTACCGCCCTCGTTGCTCTCTTTTTGCCCCACCCGAAACATTCTTTCTCTCTTCATCCTCTGACCGCTGTTCCCCCTAACCTCCACCCCTCGCTGCTAAGCTCAGGGAGGGAGATGAACTACTCCTGAGGCCCTTGCGGAGAGGTGGAGGTGGGGATGGAGAAGGTGATTGTAGAGGGGGTGGAGTCGATGGTGGTTGAGGTGTGGAGGAGGCTGTGATGGTGGTGGTGGTGGTGGTGGTGGTGGAGGTGATGTCAGTGAAGGAGATGGTGGTGTAGGTGGTGACAGTCGAGGGGGTGGAGGTGGTTGAGGTTATGGAGGAGGGGATGGAGGCTGTGGGGGAGGTGGTTATGGTGATGTGGTGGTGTTGGTGCTTAAGTTGGTGGAGTTGGCGGTGGAGATTGTGGAGGTTGTGGAGGAGGTAATGGCGTTTCTGATGGAGCTGGAGCTGGAGGTGGTGGTGGTGGTGGGGTACATTTCCCTCCAGCACTGTTCTACCCTGCTGTTTACTGGGAAAAACAGCAGGGTGGGTCTGCCCAATAACAAAGACTTACACCCCCCCTGCTCTCTCTCTCTCTCTCTCTCTCTCTCTCTCTCTCTCTCTCTCTCTCTCTCTCTCTCTCTCTCTCTCTCTCTCTCTCTCTCTCTCTCTCTCTCTCTCTCTCCCCCAGCACCACCCACTAGCTCCCTATCAATAGAGGGGCTGTCCATTGGTTTGTTGTGGACAGACTGGAGGGCTTTTGGGACAATGTGTGGAGCAGCAGGCTTCCTCAGCTGGACTTCTGAGTACAACCTAAAGAATCAGCATCCTTACGTGTCACAGTCAATATGGGAAACATTCTTCATTTACAACATTCTTAATGTGCTACTTTCTGCATGTGCAACAGTATCAATGTGTTACATTATGTATGTGTAATGCTCTGTATGTGTAACACTCTTTGTGTAGTTTTCTGTATGTGTAACCCGTACATCATTCTTGGGCTGAACTTAAAACTACAGATCGGTTTTGCTTGTTGTTGATGATCATTTCGCTCAGTGGTTTCAGCCGAGTTGAAACCACTTGAACCCTCTCTCCTGATTGGATCTCCTTTTCCTAATTAGGGCCTGCCTCTTAAAGTGCATGGGTGAACCTTGTTGGAGTTAGGAGGGCTATATCTCTCCTTAAGGGGACACACAGCAGACAGGCTTCCAGGCTGAGGTATCGATCGTAGAGGTGCAGTGAGGGCCCTCGGACTGCAGCTGTATGCTAATGCTTGGTCCCCTTGGGGTTCACAATAGCCACTGATTGTGCGAATGGAGATAAGGGTATGCAAGTCTGTGTGTCTGTGTGTGTGTGTGTGTGTTGTGTGTGTGTGTGTGTGTGTGTGTGTGTGTGTGTGTGTGTGTGTGTGTGTGTGTGTGTGTGTGTGTGTGTGTGTGTGTGTGTGTGTTTGTGTGTGTTTGTAAACCCGCTTTATATAAATCCAGGATTTGCGGGAACATATCGTTGTGAATCGTACACACCTGCCACCACTAGACCAACACTAGACCAACATGGTTGATGTTGCTTATAAAGTCTGAATAGATATTTGTTGAACTCAAATCAAAGACGCACCAAAGTGCAGGGAGTTTTAAGTCCCTGCTTTTTGGGCGAAAGCGCAGTCTGCTTGACTCAACGTAGGCCTTCACCTGCGGTTTGCTAGACAGACTGAACCGCACAGA
>OLKM01000556.1:262500-265000 GCA_900291075.1 Melanogrammus aeglefinus | reverse complement strand
CTACAGTAGAGCTTCGACATAACCAAGTCATAAAAGCATGTCTGTGTAAAGTCAGCGCAAGGTTAATACACGGTTTCCTACATTCGACGAGCAGCTCTTAGTGGAGCGATCACACCCGAGTGCTCTGCTTTAGTGCTGTTACTGTTACTCTTTATGGGCTCCCGGGGACGTTCTCTGTGTTCCTATAACTCTCTGTTGCCGTGTGTTGTTTTAAACATGTGTTCCCATCCATTTATATAAACAGGGCCGTGCGAAAAAGAACACACCTTCCATCGCTCGGAAACATGTTTCAGAAAAAAACATAACCAGACATGAAACACAATAATACTGGAAAGAAAATAAATAAAAAGGATCTAAAAATAATAAATCTGATGAGCGTATCATAAAGTCCCCTTTTAATGGAGCGCCTCTGTCCTGCCAGCTGCTGGGGCCCGCGGGACGCAGGCCGGCCGTGTGGAACAATGGGGATGTGGGATAATAAACTACAAGGGTCACCTGGGAGGGTCATCTCGGAGTGGACCCCCTCCCAGTCCCCGCCGATCCCATCAGATAATAAATAGATATCTGACTGTGTCCTTTTGGAGTTCCTCTTCCTGTTATCACAGAGCCTTGTTATTCAGCGTGTTGTGGATCATAAGGACACCTGCCCAGGGGCCCATGGCCACAGGGGCCTCTAGGGGTGCCAGGGCCTCTAGGGGGCGACGGGGGCACAGGGGCCTCTAGGGGTCCCAGGGGCCTCTAGGGGGCGACGGGGGCACAGGGGCCTCTAGGGGTCCCAGGGGGCACAGGGCCCTATAGAGGACGACGGGGGGGCACAGGGGCCTCTAGGGGACGACGGGGGGGCACAGGGGCCTCTAGGGGGCGACGGGGGCCCGTAGGCCTCTAGTCATTAAGGCACTGGGCAGGTTCCATAATATATTAAATATATTTGAGTATCTTTAATAAGAAGATACATGCATTTCATTATGTAGATGTTATTATATTTTACATTTTTCTGTTTGTCTATTTAAACAGCTACTTTTAAAAAGGGTTAAATTGCCTGAACAAAGTTCAAGTGTAGTCAGTTCAGATTAGTGTAGTTAGATGATATCAGTGTTATCTTTAGAAACCATGCCGGAACTCCTTCACACACACACACACACACACACACACACACACACACACACACACACACACACACACACACACACACACACACACACACACACACACACACACACACACACCACACACACACACACACACACACACACACACACACACCACACACACACACACACACACACACACACACACACACACACACACACACACACACACACACACACACACACACACACACACACACTCACACACACACACACACACACACACACACACACACACACACACACACACACACACACACACACACACACACACACACACACACACACACACACACACACACACACACACACACACACACACACACACACACACACACACGCACTCCTTTCCGCTGATTCTACAGACTGTATGTGTTTCGGGGGGGGGGGGGGGTTGTTATTCTGAAACAGTGAAAACCACTGATTGAGATTTAATGGGTGCTTTATTTATTCATCCCAAAACAGGCAAGTGGGGTCCAATATGATGAAATCAGAAAAGATTAAAGAATGAGAAAAAGTACAATAAAAAAGTCCCTCTCGGCAGAGTGCCCCCCCCCCCCCCCCCCCCCCCACAGTGTGTACAGCAGCAAAAGCCCTCAACAGGAAGGGCTTGTGTTTAACCATCCTCATCTCTCAGACAACAGTGTCAAAACAATGACCCCCCCCCCCCCCCTGCACACACAGCTGAACTGGTTTCCTGCAGCGGAAGCTGCTGGGAACCAGGGCAGTTGTGGCTCCTGATGGCTACCAGTGGAGGGGGTATGTGTGGTGTTTTCAACGTTGGCTGGTGGACCAGCTTCAAGCCACTCTCCATGGCGTTGCAAAGCCCCTGGCTTGGTGCAGGGCAATGGAGGGGACGGTTAAGTCTGATTGACACACTGCTTGAGGCACCGGGGCCTCTCTCTGGTGCCTATGGTTCAAACAGATGGGTCCACATGGTGCTAGGCCCCCCCTCTGGGGCAGCCGCTCAGCGCAACCAGACCCTCGGGGGGGGGGGGGGGGGGAAATAACAGGACTGTGGAGGATGTAGACCTGTGTGCGGAAGAGATGTGTCGTTGTGTTGAACTGCAGGACCAACGAGGCTCATGTGGGTGTGATGAAGACATTTCCCTTAGTTCCCCTCTGTCCTCTAATCACCAGTCCCCATCAGCCTCCACCCTGGGGTGCATGATCTCTGAACGGGATACCTGCCCAGAAGAGAAGGCTGACCGATGGACTCCAAAGAGAAGGGCCTTCTGGTGGGTTGGACGGCAGACAGAGATCTTGTGTTGTTTCCCAGCCCTCTTCCCACCCGTGGTGTGGCTGACCACCCACCCTGACGCCAGGGCGGAGGTCTGTCAGAGGCCCTTTGC
>OLKM01000556.1:255000-257500 GCA_900291075.1 Melanogrammus aeglefinus | reverse complement strand
CACACACAAACACACACAAACACACACACACACACACACACACGCGCGCACGCACGCACACACCCACACACACACACACACACACACACACACACACACACACACACACACACACACACACACACACACACACACACACACACACACACACACACACACACACACACACACATACCCAAACAAACTCAGGCTTCTCTGACCTGTATGGGTCAGGGGTCAAGTATCTTAAGTCCTTTTAAGCAGCTCATTAAGCCGCTATCTCACTGGCTGGTTGAACTCATCTCAGCACAAGAGTGTCTTCTAGCCACCACAAATGACAATAATACTGCACTACTCTGCAGGGCTGCCCCTCTGCAAACGTTTGACACAAACACTGGCCTGAATGTTTTAGTGCCTGAACGCAGGTCTCCATGGTGACGGGGTTAGACAGCTGATGGATGGTGGAGTCGCGAGGGAGTCTGTTAAAGGGTTCTCTTAAGGAGTTGATGGCTCTACTGATGCCTCTATCCTATGAAGAGCTACAGGAGATCTATGATCCAAACATCCATTGAATCAAGGCCCAGTGGGACAGCTCATTCGTATCATACACACATGTACTGCTATCTTTCTTTAGCTTTTCATTTTACACTCTTACTTTTGGTTTCTGTCCTTTTTTCTTTCTTTCACTCCCTCTGCTGCTCCCCTCTCATCTTCTCAAAGTAAAAAAACACGTAACAATTTATTTTACTGAAAAATAAAGAAGAAAACAAGCCCTTAAAGGAAGTTACTCTGCAGAAGCATCATTTGTTGGTAGTGGTGTTCTGCCTCCTCCTCCCCCCCTCCTCTCCCTCCCCTCCCCTCTCTCCTCCTCCCCCTCTCCCTCCTCCTCCCTCCCCTTCCTCTCCCTCCTCCCCTCTCCTCCTCCTCCCCCCCTCCCCCTCCACCCTCCTCCTCCTCCCCCCCCCCCCCCCCCCCCTCCCCCCCCCCCCCCCTCCTCCCCCCCCCCCCCCCCCCTCCCCTCCTCCCCCCTCCTCCTCCTCTCCCCTCCTCCCCCCCCCCTCCTCCTCTCCTCCTCTTCCTCTCCTCCTCCTCCCCTCCTCCTCCTCCTCCCCCCCTCCCCTCCTCCTCTCCTCCCTCCACCCTCCTCCTCCCTCCTCCTCCTCCCTCCTCCTCCACCCTCCTCCTCCTCCTCCCCACCTTCTCCTCCTCTCGTCCTCCTCCTCTCCTCTGCCTCCTCCTCCTCCTCCTCCGTGGTGTCCATGTTTCTGACTCCATCCCGCTGGCTAGGAGGTGACCTCAGTAACAGACCCCCGTCCTCCGGCCTCATGTCTCACAGAACGCCGGGCCCCATCTCTTGGGGGGGCTGAGCGATGGCAGTCTGGAGAGGGAGCGTGGGCTGTACACACATCAACACCCCCCCCCCCCAGGCCTCCCCAGGCCCCCCCTAGGACCCCCGCAGTTTGACGTAGACAAACTGTAAGCCGGCCAAACCTGCCCCCCAGGAGACTCAGGGAGAAAAACAACTGGCTTAAGGAGAGCATAAAGACAAACCGAGGGGGGACATAATAAAGTCAGGATCCAGAAACAGAGACGCAGCTTTGAGGAACTCCTCTCAGTGTTTACGGGACTAGGCGATGTTGTTTATGGTCGTCGCTGTCTGATTCATCCAGGTTTCTCAGGGATTCGTCTGTTGTCATTGATAATGTTTACTTTCCATTGTCATGCCGACGACCTCTTCTCTCTTCCCTAATTGCCGTCATGACATGCTGTTCAGGGACAGTCACTGATCGAGGACAGGTTAATGTTTACCTTTCTGAGAGGAGCAATAATACACTGAGTTAGATTAATAATTAGCAACACAATTGTAAAAAGCGTTTGTCTACAAATGCACCTATAGACAGATAGATAGATATATAGACATATACATAGATAGTGATAAAAATAGACAGACTGATGGATCGATGGATGGATAGATAATATAACTTTATTGATATTCGAAGGGTTCATTGGAGCACTTGATTCAACTTTACGTGTACAGTACTATTACAGTACGACACATCAGAGTACTCTATGAAGTGGTCGGGTCTGGGGAGCTGACCCAGAACCACCGTCCGCGTAGCTCTGGAGAGAGAGGTTGTAGAGGGAGGTTCTAGAGGGAGGTTCTGGAGAGGGAGGTTCTAGAGGGAGGTTCTGGAGAGAGAGGTTCTAGAGGGAGGTTCTGGAGAGAGAGGTTCTGGAGAGGGAGGTTCTGGAGAGTGAGCTTTATTTTCCCTTTTTTCCGTTGGCATGTTGTTCTGTCTCCTCCCCCTCCTCATCCTCAGTCTTCTCCAACTCCTCTTCAACCTCCTCCTCCACCTATCCATCTTAAGCCAAGCACGTTTTTCCCCACCTTTTTTCAGTGTACTTTTCTCTGAGTCAATCATTATTCAGCCATTAACACAGTCAGTCAGTGACAAGGTCAGTAACACAGTCAGTCAGTGACACAGTCAGTAACACAGTCAGTCAGTGACACAGTCAGTAA
>OLKM01000556.1:222500-245000 GCA_900291075.1 Melanogrammus aeglefinus | reverse complement strand
GTCCTCCCGTGGGAACGAGGAACAGCACTGGGGTCGGGGGTTTTAGAGGACCTGCAGTTGATCCCGCCCGGCTGCTCTGCAAACCAACCAGAATCCCCCTCTCTGAGCCGCGTGTGTGTCAAATGAAACAGGAGGAGGAGTATCAAGAGAAAGGCACGAGGAGCAGTAGGAAACATTGTGGCCTTATTTTGAAAATGTATTTGAACATGGCTTTAAACAGGGATGAATAATGTTAATAGCGAGGTACCCATCGCCATGACATTTATATAAAGATTGTATTGGTCTATTGCCAATAAAAAAAACGAATGAATATAGCAATGAAATACCAATACCAATGAAATACATCAAATCAACCAAATCCATTACATACAGAAACTATCAAATCAATATAATTGAACATACAAATAATTACAAAATAAACTACAATATTAGAATATAAATATAATTTACACACTAGAGTAGCAGCAGCCTTTATTGTGCTACTACTGAGTGGTGTGGAGGTCCGGGGAACACAGCGATGAATGGACTACTTCACAGGAAGTGGCCCTCTTCATCTCGACAGAAACAGGAAGCAGTCCAGTCAAGTCAGAGAGGGGAAGGCCTCGGGTTTCCCCTCTCCCCATCTTCCTGTTGTTTCCATGGCTTCTTCTTTCCCTGCCTCGGGAATTACGGAATTGTTTGCATAAGGGTTTGTTATGATAACAATACGTGGAAATGTTTTGACATCCGGAAATTGAGTTGTTATTTTAATGAGATAATCGTAGTGGGTTTTTCTCTACTCCACGCAATGATGCCTCATGCAGGGTTCTGTCTGTCTGTCTGTCTGTCTGTCTGTCTGTCTGTCTGTCTGTCTGTCTGCCTGTCTGCCTGCCTGTCTGTCTGTCTGTCTGTCTGTCTGTCTGTCTGTCTGTCTGTCTGTCTGTCTGTCTGTCTGTCTGTCTGTCTGTCTGTCTGTCTGTCTGTCTGTCTGTCTGTCTATCTATCTATCTATCTATCTATCTATCTATCTATCTATCTATCTATCTATCTATCTATCTATCTATCTATCTATCTATCTATCTATCTATCTATCTATCTATCTATCTATATGTATATATGATGCCCACAAACCAATACATAAGGTCTCACATTAAGTCATGAGCATGATGTTACTCATGGACCCAGTCAAGTGTTTCTTAAAGAAACCTTCTGAGTAGAGCAGCACTCTGCATTTATCTGTACCTGAAGATTGCATTGGACACACCTTCCTGCACAGGACACAAAGGTTGTACGGTTGGTTTTAGGAGAGGGGGAAGGGCTGTATGTCACCATCGAATGTGCTGCCACGACTTGACGTTTCCCATTCACGGTTGATCTATGAATCCTCCTCAACACTCCTCCTCTGGTCTTCCTCAGGTCTGTTCCTAATCCTGGGGCTGATGCTGTTCCCCGCGGGCTGGGGCTCGGACAAGGTGCAGCTGTACTGCGGCCACGACGCCGGGCCGTACCGCGCCGGCCTGTGCTCCATGGGCTGGGCCTTCTACACCGCCATGGGCGGCACCGTGCTCACCTTCCTGTGCGCCGTATTCTCCGCGCAGGCCGAGATCGCCACCTCCAGCGACAAGGTGCAGGAGGAGATCGAGGAGGGGAAGAGCCTCATCTGCCTCCTCTAGGGGTGTCCTCCCCTCTGAAGAGGAGAGGCAGAGGCGGAGAAGGGCCTCTGAACACTGGCCCGGGCCGCAGGAAGTAGGCCCTGCTGTTTATTTACCACTAAGGACTGAAGAGTGTATTCATGTGCGTGAGTGTTGACGCTTGGGAGATGCCAAGTTTTCTTGAGTGTGTTGTCTGCGTCGTTTGTGTTTTTCTATTGTGCGTGTGTGTCTGTGTTTGTGTGTGTGTGAGTGTACTTTTTCCTCCTTTCTTTGTTTACCACTAGAGGTGATGAGGTCTCTTTTTCTTTCCATATCATAGTTGTTCATGTGGGTGTCCACAAGAGCTGTGTTTTGTAAATATGTGTGTGTGTCTGTGTGTGTGTGTGTATGTGTGCGTGTGTCCGTTTGTGTGTGTGTGTGTGTGTGTGTGTGTGTGTGTGTGTGTGTTTGTGTGTGCGTGCGTGCGTGCGTGTGTGCGTGCGTGTGTGCATGTGTAGACTGTACAGAGGATGAGAGAATGATGGTCAGGTTCATCCAGAGCACTGGGATGATAATGATGACGATAAAGATGATATCATACCTTGCGTTGGGTTGTGTGTTCCGGTTCCTCGGACCAGGACCACAAGGTTCTTCTGCGTTCCACCAGAGCGCCACAGGGGGCAGGGTGACAACTCAACAAGGGAACCACTACTCAGTTGAATATAAAATAAAACAACGTTAAATAAGGCCTTTAGAAAGCAAGTGGACCGAGTTCCAAGCCTTAGAAGAATGTAACGTTGTGCTTGAATGACTTTTGTGTTTGTTAGACCCTTGAAATGTATTGATGGTATGGACTCGCCAGTGGAGCATCTGGGGGGCTTCATGAGAGAGAGGTCTGTGTTATTAATGTAGATATGGTTTTTCTTTATGTGTGAAACTTCTGCTTTTACATTTTCGTTTTAACGGAAAAATGAAACGTCTCTTGTTCCGTTCCGCTCCTCGTATGAATAATATAGTGCTCTCTGTGCGTGAAGACACAGGTTACGCTCAAATGAAGTATTAAGGAGATTCAATAGATGAATAGATGATGGGGTATAAGGATTAGTTCCTCTCTACGTGTTTCTAGAAGGGACCTTGTTCTGGGGAATCTAGCCATGGATGATTCATCTTTGATAGGTACCAACCTATCTATCCTAATGTGTTTCTGCCAAATCAATAAAGATACTTTTAAATGAACTGTATGCTGTCCGGCTACTTTTTTTTCTTCACAATTATGTTTTCTTTTTCAGTTAAACCTTTAATCCATGTTAGTGTGTATAGTGTTTTTGCCCGGGTATCCCTCTGTCCGTGTGAGATAATTTGTTAATTGGTTGTGTGTAGTTAGGTGGATTGCCGTGGATTAGTCAACTGGCATATGAAGCCCAGTGAGAGAATACCAAAGGAATTGCTGAGAGCCCCCAGGACACCACTTCTGGGTCTAGTTTAGGTCTGTGTAACTTTGTAATTCGTAAAAAAAAGAAGTCAATTTTCAATTGACTTTACTTTTGTTTAAATGTATTTCAACGCTTAGGATAGTGAGTTATTTAAGCACTGTTTGCATCGGAATAATTTTCATCTGAAAGCAGTGACATATATAATCTGTACGCGTTAGGCTACATCTTCCCATACTGAGCTCTGCTGCCCTCTGCTGGTGTTTAGCTGCCTGTTCGTAAGTGAGTCGCGAGTCCCGCTCCCCCAAAATAGTGTCATTGTTGTCAGTTCCCCCAAAACAATTGTACACAATCAATTAGACAAATACATCAAACATGAGTAACTTTATTAAACGTTATTACAATAAATATACAAAACTACCTATTCAACATGCTATCAGAGTATACCATGGTCGATCTTTACCGCACACAGGTATTTAGCGGAAAGGCTCATAATCGTTTGATTCTCATCACTCCATGATTGACTCAATTAAAAAAATACGTTTTTTTCTAATTCAGTTATAAACACTCATAATCGTTGGTTCACTATTAACCAACATCCCTCCACGATTGACTCATTCAGTTTTCAGTGTTTCTACCATAAACGGTGTCGAATCGATAATTAAGGATCTTCTGCCATTTTTCATATGCAACAGATGTATCAACGTGATAGTTGATATTTATTAGATGCCATTGATTATACAAACGGTAGGAAAAATATTAAGTAGCTTGGTGCACCATTTTTCACACACACACACACACACACACACACACACACACACACACACACACACACACACACACACACACACACACACACACACACACACACACACACACACACACACACACACACACACCTAGATAGGACAGAGACCTGTGTTTAACATTCTCACAGGTAAGATACACTACTCCGATTTACACATAGCAAACTATCGGAATTTATTTACATCTAACATCACTCTTAACTCCATTCTCCCCCGCTGCTAATTTATGCATCCCAAAATATAACGTTACACAGTCTAAACGGAGATACAGTAGCGCGCAGAGTTTTGCTTTCCAAAGTTTTACATAACTGCTCGTCAAGTTCACTGCAACAAAATAACGATGTGATCACAGTCCTGGACAGTCGGTCCACACAAGACCGGTGAACTAAGACATTAGACATTACGCCCACGGTCGGAAGCACCTACGTTGCTTACCCGTGTATCTGAATGTAGCCTATTTTCTACCCTCAGTGTAGAGGTGCCGACAGAGCAGGCCTGCACCCTGAGGGGACTCTGAGGTAAATCTCCCATGTTCTCAGAAAGGCTGCGGGTTGTGCCGTTTTCAAACCGCGGGACAATAATTTAGATCCGTGGTACAGCAGAAGGGGCCTGAATTTGACCAGAACCAAGGTGGCCGCGGGACAAGGAGCAGGCCGGCGGATAAACATGGTGAATCATTTGCATGAGGAAAAACGTGTCACCTAAAGCTCCACTCAGAACGCCAATGTAATTATTTATTTAAAGACAAGTTTAGGTTTGCAATGACGGCAGAAATGCAAACAAAAAATACAAGTTAAAGTGCAACTTTGTATTAGCGACAGACCCGCGCAACGTCAAAGGCATTGAGTCCAAGCAGATGCGGAACCTCCAATGAGACCCAAACTAACCCAGCAGATCACGGTAAGTAGAATATAAAAGGCAAAGACCATGCGTAGTGGAATGCACAGCATTCATCGTTTATAGCTCTCAATCGCTCCACTACGGGGCAGCAGTGAGGCCCCCGATGCACTCCAAACCATCCACTCCTCCCAACTGCAGAAATAAATAACAGAAACAGGCAGTTCTGGGATGTAACATAACCCACAGAGACAAGAGAGTTTGTGTCTGAAAACAATGACCCGAATTAATACAATGAAAACTTGATTGGGTAATAATGAATAGGCCACACACACACACACACACACACACACACACACACACACACACACACACACACACACACACACACACACACACACACACACACACACACACACACACACACACACACACACACACACTTTTGTGCTGGTTAAGGGCTGGCCGGATGCCAGGGACGGTGTGGGTGGGTGGATGGGTGTGTGTGAGTGGGGTGGTGGGTGTGTGGGGGGTCGGGTCCTACAGAGAAGGGGTGAGGCAGGATGCTGCCAGGGTGATTTTTTTTCATTGTTGCTGTCATTCATCCTATGAGTAATACTCATTCAAAGAGAAAAAAACATTATAATAATAATCACTGTGATTGGACGAGGGAAGGCTGTGGGGGGGGGGAGGGGGGATAGAAGGTTAACCTGGGCGAGGGAAGGGGGGGGGGGTGGATCTGAAGTGTCTCATGGGTAGTGTGGGTAAGGATGACAAGGTGGGTCTGGCTCAGATCTGCTCCTTGAAGCTCTCCTGGGCCGCCCGGGCCGCGGCCGTCTGCACCGTCTTGTTGGACATGACCCCGCTGGCGAACTCCTGCTGGGCCTTCTCGAAGCTGGCCCCCGTGGTCCGGTACATCCCATGCACCTGGGGGGGGAGGGGGAGACAGGGAACAGGTTGTCAAGACACCATGTGGGTCATTTACCTTTTGTCTAATAGCAGATAACTGGATGTGGATTTAGATCCATGGCATGTAGAAGCAGGATGCGGGGTTAGGGGGGAGAGTGGGTGGGCTGCAGACATTGGGCGGGAGAACCCGGAACCTTTGGGCGGTAGAACCCGGGACCTTTGGGCGGTAGAACCCGGGACCTTTGGGCGGTAGAACCCGGGACCTTTGGGCGGTAGAACCCGGGACCTTTGGGCGGTAGAACCCGGGACCTTTGGGCGGTAGAACCCGGGACCTTTGGGCGGTAGAACCCGGGACCTTTGGGCGTAGAACCCGGGACCTTTGGGCGGGTAGAACCCGGACCTTTGGGCGGTAGAACCCGGGACCTTTGGGCGGTAGAACCCGGGACCATTGGGCGATAGAACCCGGGACCTTTGGGGCGGTAGAACCCGGGACCTTTGGGCGGTAGAACCCGGGACCTTTGGGCGGTTAGAACCCGGACCTTTGGGCGGTAGAACCCGGGACCATTGGGCGATAGAACCCGGGACCTTTGGGCGATAGAACCCGGGACCTTTGGGCGGTAGAACCCGGGACCTTTGGGCGATAGAACCCGGGACTTTTGGGCGGTAGAACCCGGGACCTTTGGGCGGTAGAACCCGGGACCTTTGGGCGGTAGAACCCGGGACCATTGGGCGATAGAACCCGGGACCTTTGGGCGGTAGAACCCGGGACCTTTGGGCGGTAGAACCCGGGACCTTTGGGCGGTAGAACCCGGACCTTTGGCGGTAGAACCCGGGACCATTGGGCGATAGAACCCCGGGACCTTTGGGCGATAAGAGACCCTTTGGGCGTAGAACCCGGGACCTTTGGGCGGTAGAACCCGGGACCTTTGGGCGGATAGAACCCGGGACCTTTGGGCGGTAGAACCCGGGACCTTTGGGCGGTAGAACCCGGGACCTTTGGGCGGTAGAACCCGGGACCTTTGGGCGGTAGAACCCGGGACCTTTGGGCGGTAGAACCCGGGACCTTTGGGCGGTAGAACCCGGGACCTTTGGGCGGTAGAACCCGGGACCTTTGGGCGGTAGAACCCGGGACCTTTGGGCTCGGGATCCAACCCCCGTAGCCGCCTACTCCACCAGCGCTTCTGAGAAGAAAGTACCTGAAGTAGACGTACTCGAGCAAGAGTTTCCTACCTTTTTGAACATGATGAGGGACATGACCGCCAGCGCGCTGAACAGCCCGGCGATGAGGATCATGATGATGCCCACGGCGATGCTCGTGTTCAGGCAGGTCAGGGCAGAGATCCAGCCGCTGAGAGAAGACCGTATGAAAGGACCAGTCAACGCCTCAAAACAAGGCTTGAACAACTGTACTTAACACGCCTGATAACAGCACAGTGACGAGCACTGAGGCCCTGCCAAGACAAGAACATCAACTACGCTAGGTAGACTGAGCTATGCCAAGTACGGTACGCATTTTTTGGTTTTTACTTTGCTTTATTTTTTTATTAATTTATTTGATTATATCATTGTATGACAAAGTTTCTATGTGAAGCACTTTGAGTCTGCCTCGTGTATGAAAAGTGATCTATAAATAAAGTTGCCTTGCCTTGGATTACAGTCAAATACCATCATCGGGCCTTACAACTGTACCTAGCTACTTGTGATCTAATGTGCTTGATTAGCCAGAGGACAGCAATACCTACCTTGAAAATAGCATTTAAGCTAAGCTAAGGTATTTAACAAGAAGAAATAAGAAACATAGCAAAACAATCATGGGTCGCCTGTGTCCTTTCAAAATGGCTGACGACGTGCCTGCCACATGTCATCTCACCTAGCACCCCACCCTGTGAGGCCGATCGCCTGGACAACGTACACTCCCACTTGGCAGACATACACGAAGAAGAAGATGAAAAACCTAAAGGAGCTGTCACTCCTGCAGAAGTACAACACAGAAGCACAGAGAGAAATGTTTACTAATACAGTATGACTTATTACTTTTATTAAAATACATACAGTTTATATATTTTTTACATATCTTGAGCCTAATAGTCAGAGGTTTGAGTTTGCTTGGAAAGTTGAAGTGAGAGAGTGAGTGAGTGTACCTGAACGCGCCATAAAGTGGTCTGTACCAACAGACAAATGAGCAGGGGGTGAACAAGAGGAGCCAGAGGATGGCCAATCCAAAGTCTCCCCCTCGGGACGGGTCCACACAGAACCAGGCCATGCAGCCAATCAGGTTGGCGAACAGCGTCCCACTGTGGACTGGAGGGGAACAGCAGGTGAGTGCTTAGAACATGACTGATCCGGTCCAGGAAATCACAGAAACCAAATGTAGAACTATTGGGGTACAGCTTAACATCACAGAGTGAGGAAACACACGTGCAAGGGTGTACACAACAATATTAAGATTCTTGCTGCTCCATTTCTCTCTCACACACACACACACACACACACACACACACACACACACACACACACACACACACACACACACACACACACACACACACACACACACACACACACACACACACACACACACACACACACACGACTGGTTAGCAGGACCTGCATGGCAGTGATGGAAAAGCGGTGCGGGTGGTGGTAGTCATGTGTCTTACAGACCCAGGGGTTGGGGTTAGGTCAACGTTAGGGCTGAGGTACCACCGGGTGATGGTAGTCATGCGTCTTACAGCCCCAGAGGTTTGTGCTGCTGGCCTACATTTCACACAACTCTGGGGAATGTGACGGAGCCCTCTGGTTACACACAGCAGGACGCAGACGCACAATATGACACGTGGCGCTAAAGTGGGGTTATATGTGGGTGGAGGCGTAGCTGGTTCGAAGTGGCATGACGTGGAGGGGATCCCCACATTCAGTCACAGAAGACCCCCGATAACAGAGGGAGAGAGAGGAAGGAGAAAAGGGACACTAGGGATGTCTGTGCCAGGGAGGGCTGGTTGTAAGGCCAGCTACCAGCCAATCATGTGACACAGCCACACAATTGAGAGCACATGACCTGGTCATGTGCTCAGTCATGAGCTTACTGAATTAATTTATCCTCACTTTCTTTCTCTTTCAGTCAGTGGCAAAAAGAGGAGATAGATTATTTTACTTCCCTTCCTTGGTTTCATGCTCGCACACATAGATATTTTCTTAAAGGAACAAAGCCTTCGTTGTGTTCTTTTAATTCGAGCAATGGGATAACAGGGGGAGAACGACAACGCTTGCAATAGAGTTTACGTTGGAAAGTAAATGCCTATGAGTTAACTCCATAAAACCCTACTGAGGTTACCTTACAGACTGACCAAAACTGTATTTGATTTGTTTTAAAAAGGATGTCACTAACGATTACAAACCATAAACAAAACTACAAAAAAATAAAGGGTTAATGTTGAGTCCTGTTTAGTGACCCAGACCTAGTAACCGGTTTGACTGGAGGAACTTCAAACAGGGCTTTTGGTTTCAGGTTTACACTTTATTTTATGACTAATGTCACCTGTATTTAACTTCTATAATTAAAAGGTACACTATGTACCATTTCCATTGGGTGCTGGGGGGGGGGGGGGCGACTGCCCCCATATACATTTGTATTATATAATATATTTTGGGGTTTTCTCCAAATAAAAGAGATGTAAATATTTCCAACTTATTCATAAATTATCTGTGAGATGAGGAAGAGAGTGGGAGAGGGGTCAGCTGCGGACAGTCAGTGCACCAGTTGGCAGTTGGGCTGCACTTGTTGACATTATCAGCCGGTCTGACCTCACGTGTTATTTCCTCTGAAGATGGTATTTATTGATGCGTGTCCAGAAAAAACGTCAGTGTGTGTGACCTGCTCATGGATACGTTTGCAATTGATTCCTATTCTGCAAATTATAAACAAGCTCGTCCAGCAATTGTGGTTCCCATCTTCAAAGCGTTCTCCAACTCTCAACAGATTTGCACGTGTCATGCATTTTTTTCAGGGCGAGGGTTTTTATTCTGGATAGAATCCTACACTCTCAGTTCATCCAGTTCATTTGTTTGCTTCTACGGCTGCATTATGCTGGGCTTGTGTGCCAACTTCTTTCATATCTGGCAACCCAGGGTACTCAGAGAATAGTGAATCATACACACAGGCCAAAACAGAAAAAAAAACAACGTTCCGATCCAGAATGTTGGACACAACGTTTCCCACGAGAAAATACCGGCTGCAGAATTGTTGCCGGAAAGGCTGGTATTTCAATTTGAGTTTTCTTAAATCTCTGATCATGGTCATTCAATGATTAAGCAAACTACATGTACAAGATAAACTGTACCTCCTTTCATTTTCTTTCAGGTTTGTTACAGCATTTTCCATCAGAGAAAGAAGCCATACAACTTTTCCAACTGTCACTTCCATGAAATACGTTTGGTATTAGGTTTGGTTTTAGCTCAAATAGAGTCTCCCAAAGGGATGTGTGCGGCTGTGGGTCAGCCACACACATAGCAGTATGGGGAACCAGAGGATCACTCACACATCCACAGGTAGTAGATGATCTTGACGGTCTTCTGGAAGTCCACCGGGATGTCCACGGTGATATCATGGTAGAAGCATGGCCCGACTGGGAATTTCTCTGGAAGTGGAGGCCAGTTGTTTTTCCGGCCTACCAGGGCATAAACAACAGTAATAATTAATATTCATAATCCTAGTCCGTCATCCGCCTGAGTAAACAACGATTGGTTGAAGAGTTGGTGCAAAGCGCCGGGGGTCGGTGACTGGTGTAGTGAAGAACTCCAGAGAAAGTAAGGCGCAGCACCCAACGCAATGACGTCGCATGGGTGCTCAGCATGGGTGCTAGAGAGGCCATGCAGAATTCAAGAGGTGGGAATTAAAAAGTAGTAAGAATAGGACAGCCTTTGACTTAACCTCCCGGGTTGCATAGGAGCCAGCCCTGGGAGTCACTGGGAGTCAACCATGTACAATGGTCGGGTGATAAAAGCTCATGATTGTTCCTGTGCCACCCATTTTGCCATGTTTCAACTAGTGTAAGTTCCCTTCCCTAAGCTATGGAAAACTTTCCTTAAAGCTACTTTTAATGAGTCATTCCAGCCGATCGACCCGCTTGCACCATTGACTCCCCTTCTAGTCCACCTGGATGACTACAGGAAGAAGCCCCAAACATTAGACTGAACCAGAGCCCCCTCTGTGATCCCCCTCTCTTAGATGGAAGGCCCACCCCTCGCCCACCTCCTGAGGCGCTCAGCGACTGCATCTCTCTCTCCCTGCGGTCCAGCTCCGCAGCCTTCCTCTCCAGATCCTCCTGTCTCCTCAGGAGCTCCTCGGCTATGCGTGCCTGCTCCTGCACACGACGCACAACACAAACCAATACCTTTAGCATCTAAATCAAGTCCTCAGTTCTACTCCAGCTAACCCATTCTAGGCACGGACCACCCAGTGCACTCTCTCCATCAGGAACGAGTTGCTATTGAGTGTGAAGATAGCGGGTGTGGCCAGACGGTGGAAGGAGGGAGACCAGACCTGGGTGGGGGGCTGTGCGTAGGACAGGGTGTCCTCGGTGGGGTTCATGATGGCGGGCTGGGCATGGATGGCGGCTCCCACGGCTTTGGGTGCCATGGCCGCCAGAGAAGCCTATGGGAAGGGGAAAGGAGGGCATGGTTAGCTAGTTGCCATGATACAGATATAAGGTTTAGGGAGTTTAAAACCAAAAAGATGATTGGTTTAATTCTGCATCAGCATTATGAGTTTCGCTGGGTTCCATTGATGTCAATCGTCTTCCCAGTTAAAACACTTTCTGTGGTTTCAAACTTGGCCGCTCGATGAATTCGTCATGTACTTTATTTTCATTGATATCTGCAATACTACAACATTTGCATGAGTAATTATAATAAAAGACCTGAGATTATATATGAATCCATCCCATGTCAGGCCATGTAGTGCACCATCATGTATAGGGAAATGGGTGAAGACATAATCAAGCAGATGAGTTCAAATGCCATGAAGAACATTCTGTTGTGTGTTACTTACTGGTTTGCCATCTGTGAAAGGGTTGTACTCTTCAAGAGCGGAGGGAACATTCTGAGTTACGCGAGTCACCGACGGATCCTTTGAAGTACGAAACAAGGACAGACAGAGCTCTGTTAAATACAATCACACAGAATCACCTTCGTACGATCACTACTGCTTTTCTGGTGACAACAGCCTGGATACCAAGTGGAGCTGAACAGAGGCCTCTGGAAGCAGAACGGCTCGGCTATTAGTCCTCCCATTGTGAAGACATAAGCACTCATTACTCTAAAAACATCCAGCCGATAATTCTATACTGCCAAACATGGCTTCACTCTGATCATTTTCACAGCAAGCCCGTCTATAAATAGCTATGGGTTGTAACAGAAATGTGTTGTGAAGGAACATCTCTAGAGGCAGAACTGAGATAGAAAAAAAAAAGATGAATATAGAGAAGGGCATTGACCTCTGATGGATCGTTAAAATACGTAAAAAAAATATATATATATTTACATCATATTTTTTTACAGAGAAGTGACAACAAACTAGCTAAAGCTCAGTAACTACAAGCCTGAGCAGCTGATGAATAACCAGGCACAGTGGTTATTTGTCCACGCCTACATTTAATGTTTACCCATGGAGCACATTCCAGTGAATTACAGTGCACTTACTAATTTCTCCTCCTAGACAGCCAACGCAATATGTTGCTTTTTGTGTAGACCGACACTAGCAGCAATTGAGATAAAGAGGAAGCTTACCATTAGCAGGAATTCATATAGCCCCTCAATGAGTATCCTAGTCAAGATCGGTAGTCTCTATCCACAAGCAGTTTAACAGTCTCCAGACAAGCACTTGCTATGTCTTCCTGACTCTTAAAGTTATAGGGACATCTCTTCTTACAACACACACACACACACACACACACACACACACACACACACACACACACACACACACACACACACACACACACACACACACACACACACACACACACACACACACACACACACACACAACTTTTGCCAGGCCAGTGTGTTAAATATTTAGTGTGTTGTTATTCATTGTTAATGAGGTCTTTCCAGCCGCCCCACAAATGTACACTTTGACTGTTGCGTTTCATTCCTCAAATGCCTTGACAGTCAAATAATCATTTAAGAAGGTCAATAATAATAGTTACAACTTAAAACCAAATTACAATTTCCAATTGATTGAAGAGATAGTCTCTTAAAAAAAAAAATATGCAGCAAATACTATGAAACAGACTGTATAAACGATTAGATGCATGATTAGTCGAAACACAAATAACTCAGTTGCCAAGTGGATCATGATACCACCTGTTAGTGTTGGAGCAACATATGTTTTCATTAACTATTGAACATGGCTCGGGGTAACGGCTCCATTGGTTTTGGGGGTAAAGCAGAAGCCAACAAACTAAAGAGAGGTGCAGGAACACTAGAAGACTAACAACCACATGTCAATAATAGCCATCCACTATTTAACTGTCAATTTGCCCTTGATATCAATGGCATGTGTATTCATATTCATATATGGTGTATGTACTGTACCACATTACACAACAACCAATACCCAGCAGTGCCATTTTGTGCTTAAACTGCTCAATAACTTCCTAGACCCTCCAAGTACATCTGTACGTGCTTATTGTGAGCGGACTCGCCTTACAAATGTCCCGTCACTCTTGTCGTGACATTTATCCATATTAACTTGTAAACCCAACCAACTTTATATTTTATTCTGCCAACAAATAGTTAACCTTACAAATAAAAAAAATGTGTAAGGTTAGGGTGTAACATGAGCACTGTTATTCTGTGTAGGCCAGTCCGCTCACAATAAGCATGCAGAAATGTACTTGGAAGAGGTCTAGGAAAGTCATTGAGCAGTTTAAGCACAAAACAGCACTGCTGGCGTCACATAAAAGAGAAGTATCCATCCAAACCAAAAAAAATCATCCTGCATTAGTCGTTTAACAATGCATTTAAATATGAGATGAGATATGAGATGAGATACATAGGATGCATATGCACACTGATAGACACAATGTTAGTTAGTGGAGTGGAGTGGTATTACTACCCATCATGTCGGGTTAATTCTATTCTGAGACTCTAACTGAGTCTCTGCCTGGATCAGATGTTTTAACTTTTGCCTCGCATTGACAAAGTAAACTAACAGAACATCTAATACATTCGGCTAGCCCTTTAATATACATCCACTAGGGAAATAACTGCACACATAGTTGCACTTACAAAAAAAGCAATGAGCAGAGAAATGTCGTCAACGACTATCATAGCACATATGGTAAAACCGAAGCCAGAACCTAATCTGATCTGAATGTGAGGGGAGAGGAACGATAGTCCAACTCTACATAGCAGACAGGCAGACAGACAGCCCCACTACATAGCAGACAAGCAGACAGGCAGCAGGCAGGCAGGCAGGCAGGCAGGCAGGCAGACAGACAGGCAGACCCATTACATATCAGACAGGCAGACAGTCACACTACACCGCAGCGCAGCTGATATGAGTATGCATGGCTCATATCAACAGGAACAGGCTAGGCTAGCACACAGCTCTCTACCTGGAATGGGTTGCTGACCTCCGGGTCGGCGAACGGGTTACTGTCGAAGTCTGACATGGTAACGTCGCGTTAATCGGGCTGTTCCGCCTGCCTATCCGCGAAAGGAAACAAAAAAGGCGATTTGAAGGTTTGTTTGTTTAAGAGCAATGTCAGTACGGCTCCTCTTCCTCTCCTCTGACGTGGACGCGCTCTCCTCTGACGTGGACGCGCCGCCGCCGTCGGAAGTGAATCGGCGACGATAGGTTACCCGGACGACCCGTGAAACATAACGACGATATAATAACATGTTATTATAATTAAACCATACAATAACAGTGTTTTGTATAACGTAAATATATACCAAATGATACACCGATACACATCACGTGTATCAGCGTGTAGGCTACAACGCCTTTAAATTCCAGAGACATATCTTGTATCAATTTTTTTTTAGGAAAATAAAGATCAAAATCCCGTCAACGACTACTAATGACGTATACTTCATGGTATGATAACATGAGATATATTGGATGCATTAGGATCTTCGCTCGTACGATCATTCTCACGATGGATCTTTCGAACCATCGTTCATTTCTTTGGAGCGTTTCCCGAAACTCCGTTCGTAGGTTTGTACCTGTCCACTGATGGTGCTGAAACGGGCTATGACGCAGGGGGAGACGCAGGAATGCCGCAGAAAAATGGGGTTAAAAAAGGTTAAAATATCTCCCCATCAAGGCCAACCGCAGAGTAGGCCTAGCCTACGAAAAGAATAGAGTGCAATAATATGAATGCTAAAGATATTAAAACACACTTGATTAGGCCTAGGCCGACATCAGTGCCCTAATCCTGATCGCACTGTGCATACATTTATTCACGGCATTTCCCCCCCTGAAATAATTCCATATTACAAAAATCGAAAAAAGCTTGCGTGACAACAACATTTATCTTAATGTGCTGATTTCTGAAATATACCACTTTGCGCAGCCGACTTTATCTGATTCCGCATAAGGTTTCATTGGCTCTCTAGTAGGCCTATAGAATATTTGTAGACATTAAAATGCAACGTTCCATTCATTCATTATCATTCAAACATGGCTATTGCTGACCCGATTAGGAGAGCTTGGTCTAGATCCTGTCCATATTGTTGGGCAGGATGAAGTATAGGCAGGGGGGGGGGGGGGCGGGCAACCCCCCATTTACGTCGTAAATGGGCTATTAAGACAGTACGGCTCTTCCCAATGCCGTGGAACGCTCCCTTTCCCTTGCATGGGCCCTTCACAACAACGCCAGCTTCTTCGGTTGCTAAGCGACGACAACGTCTTTGGCTGCTGATTAACACTACGTATGGTGGAACGCTAAATTGTAAACAGGCCCTTAGACAAGTCACTTCTTCGTTTGGCAAGAAGCCACTCAATATCGAAAATAAGCCCCTTCAGGTCGGTGTCCGGTTCGCCCTGTCTGAGCTTATTTTCCCGATAATGACGGGCGTTCTATTATACCACTTAACGTCAATATTACTCTGCATGTGGAAGGGAAAATAGCTTCTTTCTTTTTGCTGCTGTATTTTCAGAGACCCCCAGCACAGATATTTGAGTTTGCTGCTTTTTTAATGGGAGCCTCTCTCGTGAGAACATACTGCGTAAATCTTTTAGGGTTGTCTGGGAGTGTGTTCACTACACCTTCATCATGTACTTGTTTCCCATCCTCAGACAGGGTGAGCCTGGGATGAGCTGTATCAGGATCCAGTGTCACATTTTCTTCATGCTGCTGGACCCTCTTCAGTTCACCAGGCCACCTTCATCTCCATGTTCAGTGTCTCCTCCAGCTGATCCAGGGATCTCCTCAAGGTCCTTACGTATGACGGAGGTCGGACCTCCACCGTCGTCCAGTCCCTGGTGGGTGGAGGATCCTTCAGGGATCTGAAGGCCTGGAGGAAGTGGAGGTGGTGTTTAGTGTGTGAGAGCCGCTTCGACTCTGAGCTTCTATTGGTCAGATTTTCTATTTCCTGCTGCAGTTCTTTGATGAGGTCATCAGCTTGTTTCTCTGTGGATTTCAGTTTCTCTTGAACAGTTTGGTGGAATTCATCCAGGCACTTTTTAACACAGCCTATCAGAGCAGTGAAGACCTACCCAACCTCGGCTATCTCTCTGTCTGCATCTTTGCTGCTCAGTTCCACTGTGTCTGTGATCTCCTTAATCTTTAGTTTTCACTCCTGGATCATCTGCTTAACTTCAGCCTATATCTTCCTCAGCTGGGCCGTCCTCACTTCATATTCCTCCTTTAGAGGTACAACAGGATGGGACCTGTGGTCACCCTCTGTGCAGGACTGACACACACACAACTGTTCAGTCTGGCAGAAGAGCTCCAGAAGTCTGTCGTGTTTCTTACACATCATGTCTTCCAGACGGTCCATAGGCTCGACCATCCGATGTTTCTGCAGGCGAGGGACTCTCTGATGTGGCTCCAGGTGGGTTTGGTAGTAAGAGTAACACACTAGGCAGGACTTCACAGCCTTCTGCTGGGTCCCAGTACAAACATCACAGGGAACTTCTGCTGGTTCAACACCACAGGTGCTGTATACTGCTAGGTTACTCGAGTACGGTTTGTATCTGGACATGTCACGCATTCTCCATTACTTTGTAAAGTCTCGCAATTGAGACTGTAGTCCCGTATCAGTTGATTGACATCAGACTCAGATTAGGATCAGGCTTCTCTGGGTCCCAGTACAAACATCACAGGGAACTTCTGCTGGTTCAACACAAGGCTGCTCTTTTACTCGTACGGTTGTTCTAAATTGAGCAGCCAGCTCTGATAAGAAGGTATTGACCTGTAGATCGGTCTTGTGCTGAAGAGCTTGTTGCAAACAGGACATTTGTACTGTGTTCATCACAATTTGTAATACAGGTTCTGGGTGGTAACTGGATTGTTGAACACATCCAGACAGATGGAACATGAAAAGTTCTCTTCAGACCAGGAAGTTTTAGCAGAGGCCATTCCTAGACACAGACGACAAGGTTTATGTATTGAGCAATTGTATTTTTCTAATTCCATAACGGGAAGAGAAGTTTTAACTTTCTCAAAGTTGTGCTGTTTAACTTACCTTGTTGTTACTGTCTGTCAGACTATTTGTTCCAAAATTCATTTTATATTTCTCCTGATCGAGAGAACTGCTCCCACGTCGGATGGCTTTCGTTACTGTTTGGTTTCCTGAACCAAATGTCATCTTCTCTCCTCCGCTAACCGCTGGCTCCTCCCCTAACCTCTGGCTCCGCCCCCACGGACGCAGTTCAGTGACGTTAGAACTTCCAGACTCTTTGGGCGCATTCATAAACCATTAGCTACTTCAATGCATTGAGATAATGCATGGAGATAAGCCTTATCTCCAGAACTCTAACCTCATAAAACTGCCAATTCATGTGCACATGCACCAGACCAAAATGCAGCAGATAATTCCACTGAATTAAAACAGGTTAACAAAAAACAAATTTATAAGATGAAATATTTGTATTGTTTATAACTGAATGCTGGGGATCGCGAGATGCAGCGACATGTGAGGACTCGTTTCTTCGCGCTCTGCACGTGGAGCCCCCCTCCCCCATATTAGGTACTTCAATACATTTAAATAATACAATACAATGGGACGATTAAAAAAATCTATTTAAAACACAAGCAATTAAATGGGATTTCATTCATCCCCTTGAACGTCTCAATTGGGACCAATCAATGATCTTGAAATGTTGTCATGTAAACCCACAGTGCACCATGTGGCTCTACGGTGGCTGTGAGGCTAATGGCGCGTTCACATCGCTGAAAATAATGGTCCATGGAAATTATGGGGAAAACATTTTCGTGACGTCGGAAAGTTCGCGTGAACGACACCTAATGACGCTTGTTATATTTCTACTTCCGTTCGGCAACTCGGGCCATATTTTGATAACAGAGTTGCCCGATGCTTCTCATAGATAAAAGCAAAAGGATAGTAGGTGATAGACTACAAGGAAATAAATGCATTCGAACTTGAAACTGATCGTACTAAGTTCTGTTTAGTTCTGACTTTTTTTTTTATCGGTTAAAAAAACCCTGATGTGAATAACTTAAATTCCAAACGCAGCGCACATGAACGGTCGCTGTCGGGAACACGCGTAAGCGTGAGCGTCTTCACTGGCGAGCCAGGGGAGTGAACGCGCCTGCTCCCTGAACACCTGATCGGCTTGTGACGGCAGTAGCCATGGCAACAGTCCGGTCAGGTGCTGTGCCACGTTTACAGATGTAGGCCTACGCGTTGTAGATCCTTGATTCCCAAACCCGGTCCCCGGACCAGAGCGGGTCCGTGAACCCGTTAGAACCGGGCCTTGAAATATTTATTTGAGCCTTTTCTGTAAATGTTATTTACTTTTTTACACACACATTTGTCGTTGAGAAAAGGGAAACATTTTGTGAATTGTTTTGAAAGTTGAAACATCTGTATATTAAATTCATACAATTGCCTTTGTTGCCACCTAGTTCGTTATTTGCAACTAAACCACTGTAAATTAAGCACTGGTAATTAACTGTGTCTTTACACTACTTTTTTGTTGGTGACTTTTCTTACGTTTCTCTTATAAATTGTATTATTTCATATCATTGCATTGTTGAAGGTAGCCTGATGCAGCCGGTCCTCCAAATGTTTTTATGAATAGGCCTATGCCGTTCCTTGGAACAAAAAAGGGTTGGGAGGGAACCCCTGTTGTAGAGCCGCGGTCCCGTGGTTAGAAGGAAACGCGCTCTACGTGCACTAGCGCGAGGACATCTCACGTGACCCATCGTCCCTCACTTCCGCTCCTGCGTGGAAAAGTTAGTCGAAATCTTGGTGAAGTTTATCCTCGCCGTTCTTTACCACAACACTACATTCATACGTTTACGTGGCGGAGTTTGAGTTCGGCACGTCATATATATTTTGGGAATAACATATGCTTTGAGTGCACACGTTTTTAAAGATGTTAAACATGTCGACGAACGCCTCCTACAACGACCAAGGAGGAGCGGAGGCTGGAGTGGAGGTCTGTACGGAGGGGACCTCCACCACCTCCAGCACCGGGGCGGGCTTCGGACTGTTCAGCACCGACTTTAAAAAGTAAGGGAGGTGTGTGTGTGTGTGTGTGTGTGTGTGTGTGTGTGTGTGTGTGTGTGTGTGTGTGTGTGTGTGTGTGTGTGTGTGTGTGTGTGTGTGTGTGTGTGTGTGTGTGTGTGTGTGTGTGTGTGTGTGTGTGTGTGTGTGTGTGTGTGTGTGTGTGTGTGTGTGTGTGTGTGTGTGTGTGTGTGTGTGTGTGTGGCAAGTCAGCATGTGATATTCTTGCCGAGATCCTTAATAGCTATTGTTACATGTACTTCACTCAATTGAAGGCGTGTTATTCTCTTGGACTCCTGTCTTTGTCCTGCCCACTGGAGTCATGGATCACGAAGGCAACTGACCAGTACAGCTGCTGCATGTCAGGTTATATAGGCCAACAGATCTCTGATGTGGGACTCCTCATATGGCGCTTTTCCACTACACTTTTCCAGCACGACTCGCCTCGACTCGCCTCGACTCGACTCGCCTCGCCTCGGCCACGTTCCTTTTCCATTACAAAAATAGTACCTACTCAACGTGGGCGGGGTCGTCATAGCACGGCGGTGCGAAACTGCGTGACACAAGGGATGTTCTATGCGCGACACAAACACAAACAATGGAGGACATGGAGGCAGTGGTGTACTTGCTGCTCGTTCTGTGGCTTTTTGTCACAAACAAAGCAAAAGAAGATAGTCAGAAAAGGCTGCAGGCGGCGAGACAAAACACAACAGAAAAGTACAGGAGAGTTTTGGAAGCCGTACAGTACAGCAGTATGAAGCCGAAGATGAGACGAGTGACGACACTCTCTGACCAATCAGCGGCCAGCAGTGTGTCGACGTCACATTTTAGTACCGGCTTGACTCGCTTGGAACCTCACCAGAGCAGGTACTAAAATAGTACCTGGTACCAGGTACTTTCCCTAGTGGAAACGCAAAAAGAACCGAGGCGAGTCGAGGCGAGTCGAGGCGAGTCGCGCTGGAAAGGTGTAGTGGAAAAGCGCCATTAGTGACACTCTGGTAGCAGTGTGGATGAACAGCCACGTTTTATTCATTCATTTTGCAATAATATACAAGTCATCAAGTGCATAGTATACAAAATGACCCCTGCATGATAATGATGTTGAGTAGGCAGGTAATCTGGCAATAATATGAACAAGAAAGGGAAGGTGCATTTATTTATTTATTTATGGACAACCTCAACCGATACCCTTTTATATGATAATGTAAAAGCTGTATCAACTTATCTAGACCCAGGTTGGCCTACCAGATTTCCTTGCAATCAAAAGACATGGCAAATGATTTTTAATTCCCACTTGTTTGCCGTGTTACGCCTATTATGCACTAACGTGTATTTTTTTTAATATGATTAATAATTTGAGATTAGAAAATCAGAATATTAGTGAATCATTCGTATTGCCTCGGACACCAAAAGGCCTCATCTTGTATAATAAGCTACAATGTGAGCTTATGTTTGTTTTTTTGAAGGAGACAAATACAGAAGGTGTTAAATAGTCTGTGACATTAATTAATTTATGCTATTACTAGTTCAATCCCCGGCTCATCCTAGCTGAGTGTCGAGGTGTCCCTGAGCAAACCTCACCCTAAAAGATCCCAAGGGCTAGCTGTCTCTTGCATAATTGACTCCGCCGTTGATGTGTGAATGCGTGTATAAACCGTAATAAGGCACTTTGGATAAAAGCATCTGCTAAATGTAAATGTACCTACCTGTAACAGTGTAGTTTGTATGCTATAACGTAATGGAACCACCTCGGGTTCAACCTACCTAAATTCTCCCATGTGATCCCCCCCCCCCCCAACCCTCTTCCGGGACCTCCCATGCTCCCTGTATTATCTCGTATCAGGTGATGGTACTGACTTACAAGTCGGTCAATGAAACTTCCCCTGCCTACCTCCAAGCGTTGCTCAAACCTAACTCGAGTGTTCCACTCAACTACTTCAGCTGGACGTCTGGCACCAGCCATCGCTAAGAGCAAGCAAAAGTCGATCATCTAAGTCACAACTCTTTTCTGTTTCGGCATCTCAGGGGTAGAATGAGCTCCCTGTCGATGTCAGGTCCGGGAAGAGTCGCTCACCAGCTTCTGCAAAAGACTCAAGACTCACTTGTTCAGAGTTCACCTACACTCTGCATGGCCCACCCCTCCTACGCACTTATTGTATGTTGTACGTGTTCGCGCTTAAGATACACACTTATTGTATGTCATACGTCCTGGCACTTCATGTACGCACTTATTATATGTCGCACACCCTGGCCGTCCAAAAATCATAATAATAATAATAAAGTACTTTGTTTTGTAGCAACTTATCCTAGCCATCTTTGTTGTATACTCGGAATGGGTTAACCTAGCGATTGTAATTGCTTTACACTTGGTTCTGTGAACATCCTTACTGTACTGAAAGCAGTCCTTCTTCACCTATTCCAGGTTGCAACCAGAGTGCCCTCTTAAGGCTGCTTTAAATATGAGGGCACGGCAGGTGGCTCAGGTGTGCTGATGGTGGGAGATACCATCATTAGCTCATGGGTGACATATGTATGTATATGAGCTTAGTGTATGTGTTTATGTAGGATCTATATATGTTGGACTTGTTGATGCTGATGTCACATACACTGACTGTCTTCAAGACCGACATGTTAAACCCAAATTACACTTTGGATAACCTTCCTTCAAAGAAACAAGTGCCAAGCACTAACAATCACTAGGTTAACCCATTCCCCGCATGCAACAAAGATAGCTAGGAATAAGATGCTACACAATTGAGTACTCTTTTTATAACGTTAGTATACATATTAAAAACATGCCGTTATATGCTGTCACAGTGCCTATTATACTGTACTTACTTGCCTAATTAAGTTGTAACAGGACCCTGTAATTTAAAGTGTTGTCAGAGACGATCTGAAAAAACACAACTGGAGAAGGAAACATAACATGAAGGGCTAGTCGCTCGGTTTGTCATTCACCTTGGTACAATATGAAAAATAATAGACAAGAAAAATCAAGAGTTAATAAACAAAACCCAATAAAGCAAAAATCGAAATACATATGCAGGGGTGAAATGAAAAAGTGTCACATTTTGAAAGGTTTGAGATATACAGTGGGGCAAAAAAGTATTTAGTCAGCCACCAATTGTGCAAGTTCTCCCACTTAAAAAGATGTGAGAGGCCTGTAATTTTCATCATAGGTATACCTCAGCTATGAGAGAC
>OLKM01000556.1:182500-220000 GCA_900291075.1 Melanogrammus aeglefinus | reverse complement strand
ATTATTTATTTATTTTTAGATTTTTGACACTTTTGTGCGCTTCAGTGGTAATTTTATTATTATTTAATATAAAAAATCTGAAATTAGCCAGCTATTCTTAAGTGTTATAATAAAATAAAGTAACAGCACATGTGAATAAAATGAATCTATTGTTAACCACGATGAATCCGAAAGAGATCATTGGGTTTGTGGTCCCATACCCAGAGGCAAATTATTTTCTAGTTTACACATCCTATTTTTCCACTAGAGGGCAGTCAAACCACTTACTTAGGGCTATGCCTTAAAATGTATAAAAGATTTTTGCTTGTACTGTATAAAATTGCTTTAAATTTTTATTTCATCAGAAGATTGCGATGGTTTTGGAACATTTTGTAAATTTCTCAACACGAATTGGGCCTTCAATTGGGGCTTTCAAGTATTTGAAAGTAAGCCATTCACATATTTTTTCATGACCTGGAGGCATTTGAATTCATTTCACACAATTACTCCCTTTCTCATATTTGGAAGCACAAAAGCTATTTAATATTTTTCTTGTCATCTGCCTTTAGCATTTTCCAATCAAATATGAAGTATATCTCTCTATTTTCTCACATGATGCTCACTATCAGTGATGTAGCTAGGCCATAAACCCGTTTGTTTGTGGAAATATATATTTTAAATTCCAGCAGAGGCATTGTGAATATCAAATACGATATTATTGATAAGCTAAGACGACGGCAAAGATCCTCATGTGAATCTAAAACATTAACAGCATCCACTACCCTTGATTAGTTCTTTAATCTCCTAAACTCAGCCCAACTCGTGCTCTTCCAAGTCCATTTCTTAAAGCTGAACTTGATTCATCCGTAGGGCCACCATTCCTCATCTCATCTGTATTGTTGTCTTGGTCGTCTGAACCGGGTCAGAACAGCACAGCAGCACCTCCGCTGTGTTTTTATCAGCTGGCAGGCTGTGTGATCTGACCGGCATGGGGGCCTGATTACGGTAAACTCTAGCAGAGGCGATGAAAAGTTTCTCATTGTTTGGCCACCGGCACACAAAGATAAGGCTCAGCGGTTTCCCCTTCTTACAGGGAGGTGACCAAGCCAACCTTGGGCTGGTGAGGTGGCTTCACAAAGGGGCCACTTAACAAGTCATAAGTGTTTAGTGGCCCCTGGACCTCCAGGAGACCTGAGAGGAATCCTATATGATCCTGAAGAGGGACGGTCAAAACCACACCCGTCAGCAACGGGACTATTGATTCCAGCCCGCTGATGGAATGCGGCCCTGCCACGGCAAGAGGACAAGAGGTCTCCAGAACAGAATGAGTGGTGGCTGTTGGAGATTTTCGGGGGTGGAAGGGCCGGACAAGGGAGGTGAATCTTGTGACTCATATCAGGCAGAGAGTGCAATGGGACAAACGGCAGTGAAGGAAGACAAGGGTGAACAGACGGAGCACACACTGCCCTAAGGGACGTGTTTCGCGTGGCGTCACAGTGGCATTTTTAAACCGGCATCTCATTAGCTTTAGCCTAGAAGGTAAAGCATTTGTTTAAGCGGACTCTATTATTCAAAGTGTTTTTCTAAAAGAAGCCCAACCGGTAGAGTTGTTTTTGGCGCGGTGGTTTCTGGTTGAGGTGTTTCTGGGAGTTTGCGACACGAGCTCTGCAGTGCTGACGGGTCGGCTCCGCGGCGCGGAGACGAGGGAGGAGAGGGACTGAGGGAGACGGCCATGTACGGCTGCGGGTTTTCGGCGTTTCGTCTGGAGGCCAGGGGGGCCATGAAAGCGGCCCTTGTGTCAGCCGAGAACCTCCAGCTCTCGCTGCAGCCGGAGCTCAGCCAGGAGGAGCAGGCCCTGACCCGGGCCCGCCGCTGCCATGACCACAAGGAGGCGCAGGGTCCCGGGTACGGACTCCAGAACCCCCCCCCCCCCCAACAATCAGACGTGCTTCTGCTGTCAGCATAGCCGATCCGCATATTCCATTGTTCTACTGTGTCGGGGCGTTTGGATAGTTTGTTTGGGAAATTTGCTAACAGTCATTATAGAAGTTGGATTGACGATATTTATTTGGCTAAAGTGGCTAAATACCGTTTTGTTCCGGTGAAGTGTCTGCTGGTACACTCTTGTTTTTGAGAACTTAGTATTGAGTCTGCATGGGGAATGTTTGCTATGTCCAAAAATGTTACCATATCACATGTGTGCTTGTTATCACTACATCACGCGTATGTGTATAGACGTCTGTCTGTCTGTCTGTCTGTCTGTCTGTCTGTCTGTCTGTCTGTCTGTCTGTCTGTCTGTCTGTCTGTCTGTCTGTCTGTCTGTCTGTCTGTCTGTCTGTCTGTCTGTCTGTCTGGCTGTCTGTCTGTCTGTCTGTCTGTCTGTCTGTCTGTCTGTCTGTCTGTCTGTCTGTCTGTCTGTCTGTCTGTCTGGCAGGCAGGCAGGCAGGCAGGCAGGCAGGCAGGCAGGCAGGCAGGCAGGCAGGCAGGCAGGCAGGCAGGCAGGCAGGCAGGCAACCGCTCATGGCTATCAAACATCATTCTCTACACCCTTTCTTTAGCCCCAGGTAGAAGTTGTCTAATCCAGTGTTGATTATGCTCAACGCCGAATCCATATCACAAACCAATTACATTTAAAGTATTTAGGAGTTCTCAGTTAGTTGAAATGCATTTGTTTTGCTGTTTGTTATATGTTTCTATGGTAGATGACATTTGTTCCAACCAATGAATGTGATGAATGAAGATGTGTGTGTTCAACAGAAATTAGTCATTAGCTGATCTAGTAATTGAGAGGTTGGGTATTGTTTGCCGTTGTTCTCTGGCCTGGATAACTCTGCATCCTGTTTGTTGTTGTAGGAACGATGAGCTTAAGGAGATGTTGGAGAGCAACAAGGAGTCTCTCAAACTGGAGGCCATGAAGAGGATCATAGGGGTGAACAAACTTATTTTTACATGTCGTGCTGTAGTTTGAAACCACAAACTATGGGGTCATTGTTGGACAGAAAGAGATTTGTGATACTGGTACCTTTTCTGTATTCATCCAGCTCATCGCCAAAGGGAAAAATGCATCTGAATTGTTTCCTGCCGTGGTGAAGAATGTTGCAAACAAAAACATTGAGGTATGGCAGATGATTGTTGTATGATGTAATTAAATTATTAACGCACGGAGAATCATTCAAACTAATGGTAAATGGGTTTAAAGCTTGGGCAGGCAATCGATTTAGGCATTTTCTGGTGAAATTTGGTGAAGTCCTCTTTACATCCCGACAGCTATTAATAAATCCAATGCTCTGACAAACTCTGGTTTCTGTGGCTGTTGAAGGCCTGTTATACACCCATGCATTCATTTCATTCTTCCTGAATGAAATGATTGGATGGCCTACCTTTCTATCTACCTCCCCACCCGGCTAGCTGCGCCCACCCTGCCAGTGCACTTATTGCACGTGACCGCAGTGTTCACAAGGCTGACCCACTGCTAAAGCTAGCGGGTGTTTTGGGGAAGTGGCTTAAAGGCGAGGCCTGAAGGGAGGGGTGGATGGTTTCTCCAAAGCTTCAACTTGCATATCATTCCACTCAAACACTTTCTGCTGAAATGTTAAGTTTGAGCTTTAGCCTTAGCTTCTTTGATGATTGTAAATAACTTCTGTGAGCTTCAACCAACCGTGTGTTGAGGCTACCCAACTGTCCTTCGCATAAACGTTCCCCATTCCTAGAAACGACTCACACAGGGCAACCCCTGTGTGTGTGTGTGTGTGTGTGTGTGTGTGTGTGTGTGTGTGTGTGTGTGTGTGTGTGTGTGTGTGTGTGTGTGTGTGTGTGTGTGTGTGTGTGTGTGTGTGTGTGTGTGTGTGTGTGTGTGTGTGCGCGCGCGTGTGTGTTGATTAGCGGCAGTGGAATAATCAAGTTAGTTTGAGGAGCAGCATATGTGTAGGAGTGCGCGAGCCAAGCGCATTGAGCGAGGCATGCTGGGGGAGGAGAGGCCCCCATGGCCGCGATGGGGAGCAGGTGGATACATGTAATTAACAGCAGAGGGGCCCCAGTCACGTTCTCTCTCTCTCTGTGTCTCGGCCTCTCTCTCTCTCTCTCTCTCTCTCTCTCTTTTCTGATTGGACACAATATAAAATCATGTATTAAGACCGAGTGGAGCAGTGTGTTTTATGCGCCCCTCGTATTTGAATTATAGTGAAACCGTTATTTGTGTATAGTGAATTTGATGACAGGACAATGGAGGACAAGCATGTTTCCTGCAGTCTGTCATCAGCAGGGCTTGTGTGTTTGTCATGGCTCGCCCAAGTGAAGGGGACCAGCTCATATGCAGTATGTCTACAATAAATGCTTTGGTATTGATTGACTTTGTGGAGCTCACCAGTCCCAGCCTCTTTCTCTACCTGGAGCCACAGCAGACGGCAGCCAGCTCTACCATCTGTTTGGACTTCTGGTTCCATAACATCTCATTCCTGTTCTTTAGATAATTTAACTTTTTATCCCAGACCTAATAATGACGTGTCATTATCCCCAGGGCATATCCTTTATTAATTTCTTGTCTTTTATATTGTATAATCTTCATTCATAGTTTCATTAAAATGTGTTTAGCATGTTGAGTTGTGTTGCCGAGTGACTGGTGAAAGGGTTTTGCGTACCAGTGTCAGTGCATTCCCCAGGGGGGTTGAACCGTCTCACGTGCGTGTGTTGCAGCTGAAGAAGCTGGTGTACGTGTACCTAGTCCGGTATGCTGAGGAGCAGCAGGACCTGGCCCTGCTCTCCATCAGCACCTTCCAGAGAGCGCTGAAGGTAGGTCACACCAAGGCCTCCTCTCCAAAACATGTACTCACAATAGATCTGCCGCTGTGTTGGAAAACCATCAGATCACAATTGATTCATCCGTACTACAGCATTGACATTTACATTTACATGCAGGGCGTTTAGAGACGCTTTAATCCAAAGCTATTTAGAATAACTACATTTGTCAGAAGAAAGAGCAACAACAACTTATCGCTGTCGGTACTGTAAGGATGTTCATAGAACGGAGGGCACCAATAATCACTAGATTAACCCATTCCCCGTATACAACAAAGATAGCTAGGATAAGAGGCTACACGACTACGTTTTTTGTTATTGAGTGTCAGAACATACAACATACAATAAGTGCCTACATTAAGTGCCAGGACGTACAACATTCAATAATTGCGTACATTAATTGTACAGCAGCAGCAGAAATGGTACAGGTCGGGGTTCAACGCAAAACATTATTTAGAATAAGATAAATACACATAAAAACAACATGCAGCTGCCTACTAGGATTTAGAAAGTTCTAAAATATATATATATTTTTACATATCCCTTTCGATGGGCTATTGCCAGCTTGCAGTGATTAAAATAATATAATAAAATAATAATCATACGTTTACCTATCACTATGCAAGGAGATAAAAAGGGGCGCCTATACCAACACAGAGCCATTGTGCCACCTGCTTGTTAACATGATAAACAATGATCTCTTTATCCATACAATACGCTATACAATGCAATTCAAGTTTTGTTTTGCTCGACCAAAGGGTAGAAAAGGTTATTGCCATTTCTAAACCATTGTATGAGTAAACCCTTTCCATTTAACATTGATAAGAATGTGGCTTCATTAACTTAGTCTACTTGGTTATACAAAAAGGTCTATGTATTTTAAATTGTGTATCAAATCATAAATGAGACATTGTCATTCTTCATGTTACTATAACACATCCTAAGGGAAGACTAGGGGGAGGCATGAGCTGGCCTCTAGGAAAGGATCCCTGCCAACCCTCTTCTGCCCACCTTCAACAAAGATGGAGTCGTATGGAGGACGAATGCCTCTCCTCTGATCCCCTCCTCTCTGCCAGGACCCCAACCAGCTGATCCGAGCCAGTGCGCTACGCGTGTTGTCCAGTATCCGGGTGCCCATCATCGTCCCCATCATGATGCTGGCCATCAAAGAGTCCGCCAGTGACATGTCTCCGTACGTGAGGAAGACCTCGGCCCATGCCATCCAGAAGCTCTACAGGTACTGTGGTCTGTGGCTTTATGCGTCCGTCCTGCCAGGATGCACTGTGCTTACTGGACACTACGCTGGGATTCATGTCATTTGAAGCCACTATTGCTAGCATAGTTTAACTGTAGGGGATAAGGTGGCATCACAGAGCTAGAGTGAAGGTTCGCAATGCCCACCTGCTCCTTAATAGAAAACCAAACCCTTAAAAAGGGGATTTAGATGTAAAGTGATGTAGTGGGATCCAAAGTAGTGCTATGGACAGATCCTGGTCCAAGGTGTAAATATTGACTCAGACTGCTCTCTATGGTTAAACGCATACTGTTGCATGAATTACCTGTGATTGGTCATTGTGGGGTACCTGGTAACGTAAATCAAACATTCTGGCTACAACCTCCCCCCAAAAATAGAATTATTGTAACGTAGCGAATGGAAACATACTAGCCCTAAGCCCCGCCCCTAAATGGAAGCTTTGGATGGAAGGGATTGTAAAGTGCAAAGTGTTGTGTTCGTCTGATAAATCATACTCTTTATTATTGTTTAGTTTGGCAAGGAAATTAACTGAGGAAATGTCTGTTGCCATGTAGACGACATTGGAAACAGTTAAGCAGCCTTAACGCTGATACGAAGGACAAGCGGAATGTGAAGTATTTTGTTTTGACTGAATTTTGTAGGCTTGGACTGCCTGGTAGGACCATGTTGATTTGTGACAATTGAGGTGAGGTCACAGGTTCATCTTGTTTTAGTGGTGTAAAACAAGTTTTTCCTTGCAGCCTGGACCCGGAACAGAGGGAACACCTCATCGAAGTCATTGAGAAACTACTGAAAGACAAAAGCACAGTGAGTAAAAAAAAAAAAAGTCTCTCTCTCTCTCTCTCTCTCTCTCTCTCTCTCTCTCTCTCTCTCTCTCTCTCTCTCTCTCTCTCTCTCTCTCTCTCTCTCTCTCCTCTCTCTCTCTCTCTCTCTCCTCTCTCTCTCTCTCTTCTCTCTTCTCTCTCTCTCTCTCTCTCTCTCTCTCTCTCTCTCTATATATATCTCTATATATATATATTTATTATATATATCTATTCATATATATATATATTTCCTACACAATGACCACTCTCACCACTGGGGGGTGCCCCCCTCAAGCGCTTCGCCCTCCTCGCCCATCTTTCCTTGGGCTGGTGCCCCAATGCCATGGTTTGTTAACACCCACTTAGAGCCAAACATCTTCAGATGGTTCTTGTTAAGTGTCCATTTGGAAAGGGGCTTCAGCTCTGATGCTCGTGTCAGCTTAATTCTCTCTCAGGCCAACTTTCGCCCCTTCCTTTTCCCTTATCGTCTCCGGCCCCCAAATGGTACATGAATTAGTCGGCTCCGCAGATTCCTGCTTTAGGCCTCGTCTAGCAAATGGGGACCAGCGCAACTGGCGCCGCAACACGTTACTTTCAGACGGACAATATAATATAAATATAAAGAGCATATGAAGTTCTTTATATGACATTATAAATTACACACACACACACACACACAGACACACAGACACACACACACACACACACACACACACACACACACACACACACACACACACACACACACACACACACACACACACACACACACGCAGTTTGTTGCAATTTGTTATTCACTCACTGTATCCATGTCATCATAGCAGCCAAACAGCCCAGGCCCCGGGTGAGGGTGTAGGGGAGGAGGGTGGGATGCGGTGGGGGTTTGGAAAGTCCCAGTGCCAGATGCATAGCATATTTAGCTGCAGACGCTAACAAAGACAGATGAGTGGTCTTCAGCGGGGGCCCACAGACTGGGTTGGGGGGGACGCGAGGGAAAGGGCATTATCATCTCACGGAGCTAGCGCGGTATTAGCGGGTGATGAATGGAGCAGCTCCTGGACACGGCAGATAGTTAATGGCTCTCTGTCGGCTGATGCACTTTTTTACGACGGCAGAATGATGGTATCTTTAGTTTGTCCTGCCGTCAGGTCCTTGTTGTTGGCGTTAGGCTTGTGTTGTTGTTGTCTGCTGTCGGCCATTACAGCAGGTGATTTAAATGTGTGCGTGCGTTGTGTATGTTGTAAAACATGTCCTATAGTTTGAGAGGGATTTAGGAACCTTCACGGTCTCAAAATCTGGCGAACGCTTTTCAATTGGACGACTGCATGTGTTTTTTTTTTTTGCAGGTCAGCGTGCATCTGTTTACTTGTTTTCATCAACTATCTCCGTGTCTTATCTAAGTCTTGTACAATTACTAGGATGTATTTTGTTGACACACATGTGCATCATGTCGATATTTGAACCAATCCCTTTTCATGGTATTAGGCAGGCGTCCTAGTAGAGAAACATACTGACCGGTCCCGCGTTAAGACAGCCCCAGGTAACACACTTAATTGCGCGGAGTGGCTGAGATTCATTTAGCCGTTTATCTGCAAAATCAATGGAGGAAATTGGGGTAAATCGTGGCGGTGCCTTGGATGTCACCGGATCGGACGGAGAAACGGTGGAAACGTTCGGTTATTGTTGCAATCTGTGTCGTTGTCTGCGGCCCATGCGGCCATTTACCTTTTTACAGATGTGCTCGTCAACCTAAACGGCAGCGACACCCGGGGGTGCTGGGTAAGCAGGCGCTGCTTTTAAAGAGGAGACCGGGAGGGGGATGGGGGGGCTGATGACATAGACAGCCCAGGAGTTGGTGCAGCTGTTTCAGCGTGATGGATCTATTATTCAGCCATTACAAGATAAATGATCGATCCTTCTCATCCGAGCCCCCGCACCCTTTGGAAAATTGAAATGAGAGCGTAGAGGAGCTGGGGGGGGGGCATGTACTACTGTGTCGTGGTGGGCTTGCTATTATTAGGGGCTAGGTGAGCTGCCCACTAATTTTAAGAGGAAAAAAACAGGAAGGGGGAGGGAGGAGGAGGAGAAGAGGGAGGATAACGCCAACCCCACACCGGGCCATCCATCAGGAGGAGGCATGCGGCGCGGGCTGGTGTGATGACCCAGCACTCCGTGCCGCCCGCCAGCGTAATTAGGATTCATAGCAGAATAGATGCTGGGAAACGGCCCGGGCCCTTCATCATCTTACAGGAAATGTATTGTTATTAGAAGAACCATTTGCTTAGCGTGATTTTCCCATTACCGGCTTGTCACGTGAAAAAAAAAAAAAGGGGGTGTGTCAGGTAAAGGTGAGGAGGAGGAGGAGGAGGAGGAGGAGCAGGTGTTTGAACTCCCAAGATTGGGGTGTCAGTTGTGTTGATGTTGCATGTAGTTTACCTTGGAGCGTGTGTCTTATGGGGAAGTTGGAGTAGAATGAACAGCGCCGGGCAGAGATGCTGCACACAGCCCGTCTCTCAACCCTGCGCGCGGCTAAGCTAACCTTGGCGATGGATGACGTATAGCCACACATCATCATGTCCCAGACACCTAGGGAGCATACATGTTTACATGCCACACATATTTAAATACATGTTGTCTATATGCAGGCGTTCTGATTGATATCTGAGCTCAGGTCAACTGGTTGTAAGAGGATGGTGAGATGGTGGGTTCTTCTCATTGGCCTTGATGTGAGTTCCCCTGAATGTAAAAAAAAAAAAGGATAGGATAGTGTAGGAGATTGTGTGTTCCCCTCCTTGCAGAAAGGTTGTGGATTTGAGCCACAATATGCCTGTAGCCATCCTTGAGTAGGATTCCTCTACAACTCGGTGCTTCTAAATGAAAAGCTTCAGATAAATCACCAAATAGAACAAAGGTAGAGCATGAAAATACCTGTATACACCTTTTATCTAACAGTATCTTGAACTACTATTTTCTTGTTAGGTTTTTATAAGCTCCCCAGCAGGTGAGGGAAACTAAACAAATGTGCCTGGATGCTTTATAAAACATTAAGATGTTTCCTTCAAACGTCAGTATTTGTTGGGGAGTGTCTCAAAATATGAGGCCTGGCCAAGGGTTAGTCTGCTCTCCGGGAACACACACACACACACACACACACACACACACACACACACACACACACACACACACACACACACACACACACACACACACACACACACACACACACACACACACACACACACACACACACACACACACACACAGGGAGAGGAATGCATGCCCAACCACACACACAATCAATGTGTGCTCATGACAGGGCTGATAGGACGGCTCCAGGGTTACTAGCGGGCCACCCGGGGCCCCCACACGTTAATTGGCAATACCAGATTCTGCTCCCGCTCCCCATCCCTCCCTCACCCTGCGTTCCCGTCCGCCTGCCGTGTTAATGCTGTTTGCATATTAATGCGCCGCCGTGTCACTCAGTCAGGCCGCTCAGTCAGGACGCTCGGAGACCAACCAGCACGCTGCTGCCGGGGAGCGACACGCACACACAACCCAAATGGGGTTTCTCTCTCTCTCCAATAAAACCGCTGGCTGATTGTAGCGTGTAGCGGTGTTGTCTTTCTGTGTCTCTCTTCTCTCTCTCTGTGTCTCTCTCTTCCCCTCTCTCTCTCTTCCCCTCTCTCTGTCTCTCTCTCTGCCTCTCTGTCTCTCTGCCTCTCTGTCTCTGTCTGTCTCTTTCTGTGTGTGCATCTCCCAACCCTCATAACATCAGTATTTAAATAACACTTGAGGATTGTGAGGATTGGGAGACGGATGCCATATTGGAAACGGCAATTTGTTATCGTCGGATTTCTTTCACAGCACGGTGTGAAAAAAAGAAAACCGCTAAGCGTTTAGATTTTCCGTCTAATTAAGTCCTGACTATTTGAGCTGTAGTCTTGTTTACCTTAATCAAAGCAGTAAATCACCATTATGGTGCTCATTCCATTAAGTACAATATTAGCAAGTTTTACCAATGTCCTGTCCGTTCATATTCTTTGTTTTGAGTTTTTTGTGTCAATGGAAAATGTATGTAAAACATCAGCGTACTATTTTATTTTTCTCCCAGAAAAGCTAATATGCGCATCCTGGCATTACCTAAAGGGGCCATGCATGTGTGTTTTGAATGTGCGTGTGTGTGTGTGCATCATTCACTCCAGCGTTTGGCTGTCCCATATGTCCTCCCTCAGCTGGTGGCAGGCAGTGTGGTGATGGCGTTCGAGGAGGTGTGTCCTGACCGCATCGACCTGATCCACAAGAACTACCGCAAGCTGTGTAACCTGCTGGTGGACGTGGAGGAGTGGGGCCAGGTGGTGATCATCTCCATGCTAACGCGCTACGCCCGCACCCAGTTCACCAGCCCCTGGCAGGAGGTGAGGCCGGGGTACAGGACCCCTTCTGGTTCCAGGGGTTGAAGCAGGGAACATGACCCCTTCTGGTTCCAGGGGTGGAACATGGACCCCTTCTGGTTCCAGGGGTGGAACATGAACCCTTCTGGTTCCAGGGGTGGAGGGGTGGAACATGAACCCTTCTGGTTCCAGGGGTGGAAGGGTGGAACATGACCCCTTCTGGTTCCAGGGGTGGAAGGGTGGAATCTGACCCGTGGAAACCTAATGATGTGGTGGTGTAGGCAGGATCAATCAGGGTGTTTATGTTGGTACGACCCCCCAATGACCCCAGGCTACCTGACTACATCCGAGATATCTGGCTTCATTGGAAGTCTTCTTTTGACAGTGTCTGCTGAACGGCTAGTCAATAGTAAAATATATAATTAGATATTTTTTTTCTTGTAAGGTGAGTGCTGCATGCAGCGCTCCACTATTGTTTTGCATGAGTTTTATTCTAAATGTCTTTCCCCTTTATTATTCTCTACAAACTTTGGGACCTATATCCTTCCTCAATTTTTCGCCTAGAGACTCCATTCAAATTTTAAAATGTTCAGAATAGCTTGGAAACGCGCGCTTCTTTTCAGATATTTTAAATATTTTATACTTTTAAGATATTCTACTTTTTTTAACATGGAAGTTAATGGGAGGACGGCAGAGCCGTCCCCTGGTACTTCAACTGTTTAAGACGTAACTAAATAAATTTTCTACCGCTTATCTTCGTTCAAATCATTTAACAAATCTATACACTTGTATCTTTAATAATATCTAAACGGAATTTCGATATCATTTAATCTTTTCTTCAGAATCACAGTTTTAGTTTCATACTGGCTTCATTTTCAGCTGTTTTCATTGAAGACGTCTGCCTATTCTGACACTCTTAATCCTTAAGAAATTTGTAACTCTATCATTTTTCAACCGTTTACCTTCGTTCAAACCATTAAAAAAATCGACACACTTGTATCTTCAATAATATCCAAACGGAATTTCAATATTATTTAAACTTTTCAGTATCACACTTTAGTTTCATACGGGCTTTGTTTTCAGTTGGTCTCATTGATTTACGTTGATGCTGGAGCATGAGAACGTTCAGCAGTGTTGCCAGATTGGGCGTTTTCTCCCCCTGGATTGGGCTACTTTTGGAGGACGGCAGTGTTGCCAGATTGGGCTGTTTTTCCTATACTTTTAATTGCACACTGGCTCGCTATTCTCTTAAAGACACACACACACACACACACACACACACACACACACACACACACACACACACACACACACACACACACACACACACACACACACACACACACACACACACACACACACACACACACAGACCAGTGCAGGGCAATACGTTTGACCTTTCAGATTCTGTTCAATTCATTTTACATTTCTGCATTTTTAGCAATGCTTTGCGCTTTTCATTCTGCTGTCACTTTATTTGTTTCCAACCATTTACATTTTCTTAAATGGTGTGCATGTTTACATTGTTTACTTCATTTAGACTTTCGTTCAAATCCCTTCACTTGATTTAAGCCATTTAACGTTTCTTTATGTCTTAATCTATGTGGTTTTATTAAAAAATATTTTCAAACTCACTTTGCACTACAGCACTCACCACATTTTCTACAGGAAATGCATTTTCTAGTTCATTTTGTTAAACCGAAAATAATTTTAATGAATAATGAAGTTGAAATCAAAGTTTGAAAGTATTTCAGTCTTGTTTATATAGTGTGCAGGCTATTTACGTCATGATCTGCTTGTCCAAGAGGATGATCTCCATCTCGCTGGCTTTCAGGGCGTCTCATTTGATGAGAACAATGAGAAGGCCTTCTACGACTCTGATTCGGAGGAGAAGAGAGACGAGACCGAGACCAAGCCCTACATGATGGACCCAGACCACCGACTGCTGCTGCGCAACACCAAGCCGCTCCTGCAGAGCAGGAACACTGCAGTGAGTACACGGCGACATCACATACTCTGTTCTCTGCTTTCATCACATTGCTTAACGTTAAATAGCATTGCTAAGGAAGTTAAACTATGGAGAAAAAGTGGACATACTGTTGGTGAAGATGTTTCTAGAATGCTACTCTGAAGAATGTTGGGGGTACAATGTCTATCAAGGAGTAGACATTCTTGGCGTGTGGTTGGTCGGAGCATCTTTAGAAATAATGCTCCTTTTCGAGTACATACAGAGCATTGTGATGTTTGGAGGGAATACTGGAATTGAACAAGGGTGAATATTTGGTCTTCAATGTACACAACACATTGAAGGCATCATTTGTGTTGGTTAAGCAAAAGCAGTCATTCGGATTGGTTCCTCACCATTTTCAGCATGCAGACATGTGTTCATAACTTAAACACTAAGACCTTGTGGTTGACTAATGGAGACGCTGGTCTATGTTGTCACACACACACACACACACACACACACACACACACACACACACACACACACACACACACACACACACACACACACACACACACACACACACACACACACACACACACTACCAACACGTATACTGTAGCAGCCTAATGCATCTGAAGGCTGGATGGACGGATGGATGCAGGGATATAAAAAAGCTGAGAGGAAAATGGAGTGGGAGCAGAACTCCATCACCAGGGGCCTCAAGGTCTCTGTCGCTGTGCGGCAGCTGGAGGACAAATGCCCCCAAATACAAAGTTTTGATTAAAAACGCCGCTTGCCTGTGGAGAAAACTTGGCCATGTGCTCCATCTTAATAGAGAGGCTGGATCACATCAGTATGATGGCTGCTGTGCACACATCCTTTTCCGTCGTGCCAGGTTTATTTTTATTTATTTTATTTTTGAAGGTTCTCTTGGGAATCAAAGAGGTGCCTTTTTAGAGGGTCTCTGAGAAACATTTCAGAGATCAGTTGGGTTTCATTTTTACTCCTATTTTGTCTATTCTCACTATGCGTATAATGTTTTATTTCCTAGATTGGAATTCATAAACCAAGTTTAGAATTGTATATTGACAGTGAAATCATGCAACACGGCAAGAATAGCAAATATTGAGCATCATCACTAAAGTCTTATGCTGGGGTCCTTGTGAATGACATCATCACTAGTATCTTCTCCTGGGGTCTTTCTGAGTGACATCATTACTAAAGTCTTATGCTGGGGTCTTTGTGAATGACATCATCACTAGTATCTTCTCCTGGGGTCTTTCTGAGTGACATCATTACCAAAGTCTAATGCTGGGGTCTTTGTGAATGACATGATTACTAAAGCCTTGGGGGTCTTTCAGGTGGTGATGGCCGTGGCCCAGCTCTACTGGCACCTTGCACCGACGCACGAAGTCAGCGCGGTCACCAAGTCCCTGGTCAGACTGCTCAGAAGCCACAGGTAGGATTCAGACCACTTTGTCTCAGCTCTACACTGCACTGAAGGCCCACACAATACTTCCAACTGACTCATCATTTGACGTGTTCACAGGCTGTCCCACTCCCAATAGGAGTTGTCCTACTGTGTGCGTTTGCTTTTAGTCCCTGTTTATCAGTCATAGAAATCAACCCCCTAACAAAGAGTGTGATGCAAAAGTCTATATTTAACAGACCTAAATCTACAGATACAAGGAACCCACCGTATTATTCTCATGGAATGGTTAACCACCTAAAGGGGGCTGGGAGAATAGTGACTCGTATAGGCCGACACAAACCAGAACCGGCTGGCTGTAGCATTGTTGGCCGAGAGGCTTGTTTTTCCACTTTGTTTCCTAAGGCCGCGTTCAGACTGCAGGCAAATCTGATTCAAATCGGATTCCTTCTCATATCCGATTTTTAGGGCTGACTGTCCACACTGTTTTAGCAAGTGTCCAAATCGCATTTGGCTCTGTTCAGACTGGGCCACATTATTGACCCATATGACAGGTTGCTGTAGCAACAACGTCGGAGCGGAGGCGTCATCCAGCGCGTGTATTGCGTGACGTCATGTAATAGCGACGAGAAAAACAATAACAAACAAGATGGATCAAAGAACGCGAAAGACTTTCATAAATCGACTTATTCCGATACATGCCCTCGAGCTTCGCTTGATCGGACCCATCTCCCCACAGATTAATGAGGCATTTCGTTTCTTCCTCTGTCCAAGGACTGAGGCGGGTGGTTTGGCGCATTGGGTCAGGTCTGGCGTCGCGTAGAGTGACGTCACGGACAGTCAAAACCGATCTGAGTGTTTGGAGCTGTTCAGACTGAGACGCATCTGTCCAAATGCGATCTGAAACCACCTCCCGGAGGTGGTTCCGATCCGTTTCGCAAAAATCGGATTTCATGTGACTTGGGACTGTTCAGACTACAAAAGAGTCATCCGGTTCCAATCTGGATGGGCTAAAAATCGGATTTCGGCTGGCAGTCTGAACGCGGCCTAATTCTCTGATGACCTATCGTTGTCATTTTAAGACTTAGGGTAGTCATTTTGTTACATATAGATCCTTTCATTTGGTAGAGCTTTACAGTTTTTGGCATGTAACTGCAGTCAATTAACAGAACTTGGGGGGCCGCATACCATTAACACACCTGAAAACTTGTGTTTTCTTGGTCAATTGGGTCATTCACGTGAATCGCGTAGAACCAGAGAGTGGATGAGACGCCTGGCTACCGCGCGAGTCTGATGGAAACTCTTAACGTCAATTTGAAGTCGGGGTGTAGGCCTACGGTATAAACGGTATAGAAGGTGCACCAGTTTGAATTTGCGCTACGGTATGGATTTTGACGTTACCGTGAGACCGGTGTGACCGGTGGACAGTGTTGTGTGTAACGCGTAACAAAGTAAGTAACGCATTAATACAGTAACCTACCGTAACTACTTTTTCATGTAAAAAGTAAAGTTACGCGCAACTACTGAAAATATGGTAACGAAACATAGTTCCTTTTTCAAATGGCGCCACGTTACTTTTCCCTGGGACAGATTTAACAGTGATACTGCCTTCTCAGGCAGTAGGCTATTGCGCAAGCATGCAGGCGCGCAGCAAGCGCTCCTGCGTGCTTGCGCAATAGTCCCTTCACAACCTCTCATTCTACACCGTACAAGACAGACGCTGGTAGCGTGAAGCTGTCTCTGCAATCAGACATTGCTTCCACAGGCATTTAGAAAGCCAGTCCTTATGTCAAAATGCCAGCGGTGGAACGAGATGACAAACGCCGTCACTTTTTCCCTGTCTAAGGACATGGTTCCCTTTCAAAATGTCGATAGAAAGGGCTTTAAACAGATGGTCAAAACACTCGATCCCAGGTACGCGTTACATGCCCGCACACACTTAAGCCAAATTGAGATGCCAAAACTATACGGCAAGGTCCGCAAGCAAGTGGAGAAACTAATCCATACTATTAAACATTAGTGTTTTTCAGATATGGAAGTAACTTGAGAAAAGATTTTTTAAAAAATTGTATGCATTTTATCTGCCTTTTCAGTATTTTACACCTTCAGAGGTATTTATATCGAAATTAGAAGATAAAATTAACATACCGTGATATAACACTGTTACCGTCATACCGTGATTTACATTTTAGTCCATACCGTACAGCCCTAATTTGAAGGAACTATCTTGTGTAAAATCCGAGGTAAGTCAAGCTTTTTGGAGCAATAACAACAGCTGTCACCTTTTTTTTCACCTTTGTGAAGTCCTGATCGCAGCAACCCAGGTTCAATTCCTGTTCATGTTCCTTTTCTCTATGTCCTCCCCTCTCTCTGCCATACATTTCTGTCTATCTCACTCTAGCATAAAGCGTAAAAAAGCCAAAATAAATCTTTAAAAAAACAACCTAATTGTGAACCGCATTTTTAACGAGGATTGTCTTTGATGAGTGTGTCTGCTGGATGACTACTGGGTAGATGATGGAGTCAAAATGACGTGTCTTTGTCTCTCTCCAGAGAGGTGCAGTACGTGGTGCTGCAAAACATTGCCACCATGTCGATCCAGAGGAAGGTAAGATGTCACTACAGAGAGTCCCAGACGATGTGAATACTGTCACGTATAACACGATGCGTCTCCCCCACCCAGGGCATGTTTGAACCCTACATGAAGAGCTTCTACGTGAGGTCAACAGACCCCACGCACATCAAAACACTGAAGGTAGCTCAACATGGCCATGGAGCTGTTGTGACAACTAGAGTTTAGTTTGAAATTACTATTTTAAATCCTGTGTTTTCGCTCCTCAGCTAGAGATTCTCACCAACCTGGCGAACGAGGCAAACATATCCACCATTCTGAGAGAATTCCAGGTTTGTCTCGGGTTAATGAATGTAATTCGTCTTTTATTCATATTTCGTATCTTGACCAGCATACATCCCACTGTAGGGTTAGCGATTGGGTATTCATCTGGCCTCACAAATCAGAAAGATTCACACTTGTTAGTTGTTGTTGATGGTAAATGGACTGCATTTACATAGCGCTTTTCCAACCAGTGGCCAGTCAAAGCGCTTTACAATATTGCCTCACATTCACCCATTCATGCACATTTTCGGTAATCAGCCAACCTGCACTAGTCCTGAGCTACATGCGGACCCAAGTCTGGAAGTGGTTGGTTTCCTGCCCAGGCTCTGTGCCGTCTTCCCTAGAACATTGCAGATGCTCCTTCTCAGTGCCATCCCCTCTCCCTCCAGACCTATGTGAAGAGCCAGGACAAAGCGTTTGCTGCCGCCACCATTCAGGCCATCGGCAGGTGTGCCACCAACATCTCTGAGGTCACAGACACCTGTCTCAATGGCCTGGTGCTGCTGCTCTCCAACCGAGACGGTACCGTCCAACACACTTGGTTTATTATCAAGGTCCTGTCGTAATTTGTGTGTTTGTTTGTTCTGTGAAGATCTCTGCGGGGGTGTGTGTGTGTGTTTTGAGACACTCTGTGCTGTTTTCCACAGAGACGGTGGTGGCGGAGAGTGTGGTGGTGATCAAGAAGCTCCTGCAGACCCAACCCACCCAGCACAGTGAAATCATCAAGCACATGGCCAAGCTCTTTGACAAGATCACGGTACAATATGCAGGCCTAGAGCTAGAGACTTGTACAACATTCAGTAACTAGGAGAGGTGGGACAAGGGGTGGCTATGCAGAGTCTCTGTGAACTCTAAACAAGTGCGTCTTGAGTCTTGTGGAAGCTGGCTCTGCAGTTGTTGGTTTAATGAGGCCAGGAGCGGACTTGCATCTCTGTCCTTGTATCCCCTGCTTGAAGGGTCCTACTAATGCACAAAATCCGTCACAACTCTGGTCTGTGTTGCGGGCAGGCAGTGGTGTGTTAGGGCGCGTTGGGAAAGTTAGCCATTTTTGCCATTTTTGTTTGCGAATACCATTTTCTATTTGGTACATTGATACATACTTGGGGGGCTAGGGGGTTCGGGTCCCAGCTGAAAGTTCTGGGTGAGATAACCCTAACCCATTGTGCACAGCCTCCCCTATCTGCTCAAATTCACACCTATCTGGTGTGGATTTGCAGACACACATGCAAAGCGTTCGGCCAATCCCAGCAGACTGGGCTACTCGGGAGGGGGGGCTTAAAGCAATATGGTACAAATCAGAACGTTTTTGTAAGACGCTGCGGCTGAAATTGGTTTGGCAGAAATGAACAGTGTGGGGTATTTCTTATATAGAGGCATGTAACCCTATTCTAGTTGTATCCCCAAATGCAATTATCAACCCTAAAAAGGCATGATTTGGGATCTTTAAAAGCATCAGCTCATTACTGAACTTAAAATAACCTCCAAGCGGCTGAACATGTGTGCTCCCCTCTGCGGGTGGCTAGGTGGCGATGGCCCGGGCCAGCATCCTGTGGCTGATCGGGGAGTACTGCGAGAGGGTGCCCAAGATTGCCCCCGACGTCCTCCGCAAGATGGCCAAGAGCTTCACGTCAGAGGAGGACATCGTCAAGCTGCAGATCGTCAACCTGGCCGCCAAACTCTACCTGACCAACTCCAAACAGGTGAGGGACCCCAGAGGGACCCTAGGGGGACACCATACCGCATTCATCTGCACCTGCTGCACCTGATTAGGCTCTGGTACGCAAATACGCATGCGCGCCCCTAATCAGGGATACGTAACGTCACTTGTGTCACTACAACACCTTTGCGTAACTAACGGGAGAACGAAAAAAATTGACAAAACAAAATACATTTAGCAGATACTTTGTTGTCTGCCACCTACAAAAAAAAAAAAAACGGAGCCGGAGCAGAAGAAACTAGTTTTTTCGAAAAGTGGCGCCAATGCAAGATGTGCCTTGGCTCGAAACAAATGATAAGCGCACTGACATGTACACTCATGTGCGCTGTGCACTGCGGATACACTGGAGAACTGTGCAGAATCAGCTGATTGCAACTTTCTTTACTGTGAGATGCTCAAACACTCCGTGGTCAAGCTGCTGCAGTTTTATAAAAAAAAAAGGTGGGTCAAAAAACACTGTTGTACTTAAGAATTGTATTAAAATGGAATCTTGGAATATGAATATGGAATATGACTCATGTATACATGTTTTACGTCTGCTAAGCTAGAGAAAACTTAAGTCGGAGCCAGGGGGAGTATTTGCGCCAACCAAGAACGCCCCTCAATAAGTGCGTGAAACAGCTTGTTTGCGCTGAAACATTACTTCCATACAGTGTGACTTCAGACTGTGCTGAAGTGCAGAAGTCCCGCCTCCCGGCTACCCGCAATGTTTACAAGTTCTCGGGGGGGGTGAATTGCAAACAGACTCGCAAAGCGTTTGACCAATCGCAGAGAGTGGGTGTGCTGCCCAATCACAGCAGACTGGGCTACTCGGGAGGGGAGCCTTAAAGCAACATGATACAAAACTGAATTTTTGAAATAAGCTAAAATTGGTTTTGCAGAACTGAAGTGTGAGAATATTGACAGGTATTTTTAACATACAGGCTTTGCAAATGCTATTATTAACACAAAAAAAAACAGGATATGGGATCTTTAAAATGTTTCTTCGATCCGACAGACCAAGCTGCTGACCCAGTACATCCTGAACCTTGGGAAGTACGACCAGAACTACGACATCCGTGACCGCACACGGTTCATACGCCAGCTGATTGTGCCCAACGAAAAGAGCGGCGCGCTCAGCAAATACGCACGCCGCATCCTACTGGCCCCCAAGCCGGCGCCGCTGTTGCAGTCGGCCTTCAAAGGTATAACCTCCTGAACCTCCCTCACAACGACGGAAGCTTCTCCGTTTACCTTTGCTCCATAAGATACACCAACAACCTACAACATTTACATTAAGGCCATTCAGAGACGGTTTTATCTAAAGCGACTTACAATAAATACGTCTGAAGAAGGAGAAACAACAATATATCGGTATCGTAAGGATGTTCAAAGAGTGCAAAGCACTTCCAATCGCTAAATTGACCCACTCGCAACGAGGATAGCTAGGATAAGATGCAACACAACAAAAAAAAAAAACATTTTATGGAGTGCCAGGAGGTACCTCATACAATAAGTGCTTATATTAAATGCCAGGACGTACGACATACAATAAGTGCGTACATTAAGTGTCAAGACGTACAGCAAACTATAGGTGTGTAGGAGGGTAGGGAGGGGGTGGCCATGCAGAGTCTGGGGCAAGTCTTTACAATTGAGTCCTTAGTCTTTTGCGAAAGCTGGTAAGCGACTCTGCGGTCCTGACATCAGCAAGAACGTTCCACCTTTGCTTTTGTCTTTTCAAACAAAAAACACTTCCTCTCAATGACAAAATGTCTTTGCCTTTTTAATTATTTCTCACTGTTTTCCCGTGTCCAACAACAACAGCATGCTAACAAATGTGCTCCTGTATGGCACTAATATGGCATCCTCTCAATGACAACAATGGTGGAATGAGTTCTCGCTCCCCCTACATTAAGAGTATCTGCGTGACACCCATGTGAACTGGACCTCTTCTCTCGGTGGAGTTATTTTAATTCAGCGGGAGAGGGACAACGGAGAATACAGAACCCGTGGTTTTATCATTCTGCTGTGACTAGCTCTGTCTAGGGCACAGGGGTCGTCTGTCTTTACCTAGGACTAATGAGATGGGAAAATTACTCTGTTAACGGTAACCTTTTCTCATTCTCCCTCTTTCTCCCTCACTCACTCTCTCCCCCCCTCTCCATCCCCCTCTCCCTCCCTCCCTCTCCTTGAAACAATTTCGGCCGAATAAGCGCAACAATACATTAACATTCTGAGGCAGTTTTGCACCAACTGGCTGTTTATGCAAGGCGTTAACAGTCCCTGTCATTTTTAATATTCACAATTTAGGGTTTAGTTTTTGTTTTTTTTAGAAGTGAAGCACAGCTTTGAGAACAAAGCTCCGACTGCAAAATTGACACCACACACACACACACACACACACACACACACACACACACACACACACACACACACACACACACACACACACACACACACACACACACACACACACACACACACACACACACACACACACCACCTGACGCCCATGTAATTAATAGTGTAAATTGGGAGAGGATGAGTAGACCTTGTCCTAAAGAGCTCTTTGTTGGTTTGATGACATTAAGCCACATTTTGAATGCTAATAACTGAAGTAACCTTCACAGACTTTTATTTATCTCTCCGTCTCTCATCCACTCCATTGCGTCCTCCATCAATAACTCTTAAACCTTCCTGCTGATGTGTCTGAGCCGATGCCTCCGCCTCCTGTCCCCTTCAGACCGCGATCGCTACCAGCTGGGAACGCTGTCCCACAGCCTCAACCTCAAAGCGTCGGGCTACCAGGAGCTCTCTGATTGGCCAGCGGTTGCTCCGGACCAGTCCGTGAGGAACGTGGAGGTCATCGAGCCGGTACTTGTGGGCCCACTAATGCTTGGTCTCATTATATGTACTTCACATGGATCCGATACATAGCTGTGGTCTTAATGTTCAGACTATTGTTAATAGTGGGTTATATGTAAAACCTATTTACTTCACGGTGCTTTCTTTACTGTTTGGTTGAAATAAAAGCATGATGCAAGTTCAGTATGTTATGTTTGAGAGCAACATGGGGCGTTTGGGCCTTTTTCTTAACCATTTCAATAGAATCGTCTATGGGAACTGTAATTTTCCCTTCCAACAATTAGGATTGCTTTTAAAATCTTATTGCTTCTGTTGGACTTTATCTCACCCATTAACACACATTTGGTCTACTCCTAATCCTCTTGTGTGGTGCAGCAGGTGAACGAGTGGGTGCCCACCGTGGGGAAGTCCAAGCCGGCCAAGTCAGCCAAGTCAGAGGACAAGTTCTACTCTGACTCGGAGGGCGAGCAGGTGGACCGCAAAGGATCCAAGAGCAGCAGCAGCAGCAGCGACGACAGCAGCAGCAGCAGCAGCAGCAGTAGTGAAGGTGAGAAACGTTAATATTCCCGTGTTTCTTTAAGTGTCCAGCCCACGTTGAAGTTTAAACTTCAATGAAAACGTTAACAATGAAAGCAGTAACGTTTGCTCATGGATTAGCGCCACTCCTGTATTGCACCACGGTGATGGGGGGATGTGACTGGCTAGAGCTCATGCAGTCGGCTGCAAGGAGAGGTTGACTGTTCCTCCGCAACAAACAGACCTTGGCAGACCTCGATGAGCCCCAGTGGTGAAGGGCTGTTTTGCAATAGTATAAAGTGTCTGCACTGATATATTTACTGTCAATTTGTGTACATATTGAACTTGTGTGTTGTCTCAGGCTCCAGCTCCGGGGAAAGCGACGAGGAGACGAGCGACGAGTCGGCAAAGAGCTCCAGCCAATCGGGGGAGGGGTCCAGTGAGTCCGAGGCGGACCAGAAGAAGGAGAAGAATAAGAAAAACACTGATTCCAAAGCCAAGTCGAAAGCTGTCAACAGGTACGCAGTAGATCTCCTCGGCGTCTTGAGACCCCCCGCCCCCCCTACCCACCCACACACGGTAACTCAGCGCATCCAGATGTCACCCGTTTAGTTTCTCTTGCCTCACAGACAGGCTCTGCTAATTATAACAGGTGTGCGTTTGTGGTACTCGCTGCGAGCGAACGTGAGCGGCGCGATGCCGAGCCAATAACGCGGCACCTCCATCTGCTCGCCTCTTCAGCCATTTTGTATTCGGTGTGACAAGAGAGGAGACAAGGTTCTCTATGGCAACATTGTCTGCTTTAAATACACTCTGTTTTCCCTGGGTACCGTGCTGCCTGTGCTCTGTGTGGGCATCGCTCGTTGTTTTTATTCTGTTCATTTCTCAGATATTTCAATTTTTCACTCACTCACTCTCACAACACACACATTGTGCTTGGCTGGCCGTTCTGCTGGAATGTCATTTGCTAAAGTTCCATTAACGAGAAAAACTAACGGGCCTTTCCCTCCAGTAGAGCAAGCTGCATTTACATAGCTAATGGATAATGACTTCTGATTGGTCATTTAGCAGTCTGGTGTTCCCGATAAATGAGATTTGAGTCATTAATATCGGCCATGATCACATCCACACACCCTCAACACACACTCTTAACACGCTTGGAAATGATTTTTTTTTCATAGACAGTACTTGATCTGCTGATGAACACAGCTCACAGCAAACGTTCCTGCTCCCCAGCCCCTCAGATGACCCTGTTCCCCCAATTAGAGAGTTTCATTAGAGCCACTCAGACCACTGCTTACAAACACACACACACAGGCACGCACAAAGGCATACGCACGACCACCATACACTGACACTCGCGCTCATGTACACAATGAGATGTGCATGCTCGCAAGATACACTCGCAAAGGCACGCCATGCACATAGAAACGTGCGCACATTGAGACGCACGCACGCACGCGGGCGCGCGTGCACAGTGAGTAATTAGAGTGGCTTACCCCAGCGCTTCCACAACAAACGCGGCATAATGCCCTCATTACGGCCCAGTCATTCCAGGCAGGGCCTAATCATGCCCACCGTGATTTATATCGCTTTCTCCTGTTCCCAGCAAATGAAATCTGTAGGCCAAATTAATACTGGCTTTTCATCATCTCCCAAGTTAAAAAGCCAGCTACCGTCACAATTCTCCTCATTAATTGAACAGCTGAGGAGAGCAGGCAGCCGGAGTAAACACTCATTATGGGGACAAATTGAAGAGACTGAGCAAGTGGAAGAGATGGTTGGGGGGGGGGGGGGGGAACGCAACAGTCAATTAACTTGGCAAAACAAAAGCATATTGATAGTTGCTGTTTGAACCAGCAAAGTTGAAGTTCTCACTTTGTCTAAAAAGATAGTGTTTTGAATTTTAATATGTTCTCTTAAGGTGGCTTTCTCAGGTACAAACTGTTTGTTAAATATCCCCAAAACCCTTTCAATGTCCTCAAGCATTGCCTAGTGCTGTAGCTTGGCTGTGTGGTCTGTGCTTTCTTTCAAAGTGTGGAACGAGGAACCTTCTGGTCGGGGAGGCCTCCAGGTAGGCTGCAGGTACAGGCCTAGCACCCAGAGCGACCTCAAGCCGTCATTGTGCTTCCTGTGTTTCCTCTCCAGCGAGTCTGAGGAGAACAACAACATGGCCAGCAGCTCGTCAGAGGACGGATCCTCCTCCTCAGAGTCCTCCTCCTCAGACTCTGACTCGGACACAGAGCAGAAGAAGAGCTCCAGCAGGTCCAAACCTAAGGTGAGCGTTTCACAGAGGACCCAGCCGTCCGGTGATGTCCGCAACTGAGATCCAGCGGGCTTCACAGTGCAACGGGGGTGGCTTGTGACTCAGGAGGTAGGGCGGCGTTGGCTGGTAACCGGAAGGTTGCTAGTACAATCTCCGGCTGCTCCTAGCTTAGTGTCAAAGTGTCCCTGAGCAAGACGCCTCACCCTGACCGCTCCTGGTGAGCTGGCTGTGCCTTGCATGGCTGACTCCGCCGTCGGTGTGTGAATGTGTGAATGTAAGGCAATACTTTAAAGAGCTTTGAGTGGCCACTGGTTAGAAACGTGCCGTATAGTCCAGTCCATTTACCATTTAACAGAAAGGACCATGTACGGGGAAACGTATAGTCCCGCTCGGCGTAGCATTGCTGTGGACGTGCGGTTAGCGTCCAAACGGCGTATATACCCGGCGCCGCTGGGTGCCGGCTTGCGTGTTCACCCACCACTATAAAGGAGGTTTAATTCTGCTTTACTACGAAGGATCTCTTGCGGTTGACTGAAATTAGTTATCGCCTACTATTGATGTGTGCGTGTGTGACGGGGAGTTTGATGTGAAGTAGGACCGAGTGAGATATAGGTTTGCAACGGACAGATCCAAAACATTTAGCGGAGAGTTGCATCAAAATAACAATTTACAAGACAAGATGTGCGTTTTAATTTACCAATGAGTGTGTACCAAGGAGATTATTGAGTAAATGTTTTGTGAATCGGAAGAAAATGGAAAAATATCTGCAATATTATATTGGATGATACCTACCCTTACTATAATTCTGCCACTGTTTACCTCCGTTATCAAACCGGTCGACACATGCAACCACTTTGTCCTTCTCAGGTCGATATTGACGACAGCATTGCAACTTAATTCAATCTTTACTGCATTGCAAGTAACGATTATAGAGAGTCAGACACTGAAATGCTGTTTCTGCTTTACAAGCCTCCTCCCAACAGTGCTGATGTTTTTATGCACTTCTTGATCATTTGATGTTTTTTTTATTTAATAATAGTAAGAGGCCTGTTGGCAGTGGACTTGTAACCGTTGTGATTAAACTCAATATTCAGTTACATTACTATAGCAAATGCAAATCTAGGTGTAATGGTAAAAAATATTTTATAGTACGAGTATGTATCATCCAATAAAATATTGCACGTATTTTTCTATTTTCCTTTTTCTTCTGATTCACACAACATTTACCTCTCAATAATCTCCTTGGTATACACTTATTTTGTCAATTAAAATGCAGATCCTGTCTTGAAAATTGTTTTTTGATGCAAATCTCCGCTAAATGTTTTGGCTCTCTCCGTTGCAAACCTATATCTCACTCGGTCCTACTTCACATCAAACTCCCCGACACACACACACACACACACACACACACACACACACACACACACACACACACACACACACACACACACACACACACACACACACACACACACACACACACACACACACACACACACACACACACACACACCTTTATCCATCCATCCCACGTTCTGCATGAAGAAATTCCCATTTCATACATTTTGTCATTTCGGCATCCAGCATGAATTATGCATTTCTTTCTGCCAGTGTTCTCTCTCTCTCCCTCTGTCTGTCATATCTCCTCCCTCGCCCATCCAAACCTTCTGGTCTCCATTATCTCCAACATGCATCGGTCTCAACAGAGCTGATCAGATGCAGGCCATGATAAACTCTTACTGTACGTTGTCTTCCCCCCCGCCTGCACCGTACAGTACATCCCGGTTCCCCCCCCCCAGCCTCCGTCAGCGCAGGGGAATGTTCCGCTCCCTCCTCTGCCTGATGGGAATGAAGCTGTGTGGCTGGTGGGACGCGCGTGCAGAGCAAAGACCCCGTGTAAATGGCTTGGGTGTGCTAGTGCGTGTTTGAATGGATTACCATGCGGCGGGGGGGGGTGCGAGGCACTAGGGTGCATTTGTCGCAATCCCAACGAGTCTGAAGTGTGACAGGCCTGACCCCGTCGCCGCGGCCCGGCCTGTATCGGAGGTGACGTGGTGCCGCACGGCCGGGTGCCGCAGCTCCCCGTGTGTACGCTCAGCACCTTCTCCTGGGGGACGTGGCGCCACACCGCCAGCTGTCAGTGGGATTGAAACGTCTCGCACGCACACCCAACATCACACTCCAAACAGTTTTTTAGCCCGCCGGCCCGTCCGTCAGTCGCCGTCGTCTCTTTGAGCTGTCATGCTGTCGGGGCCCCCTGGCGCCGGCGCTGGGCTCCGTCATTCTGCTGGTGATGCTGGGGGCTTACTGGTGAGTTACTGGTGTGGTTTTATTTTGCAGGTGCACGAGCGGCCCCCGAAGGAGGTGTCTCTGCTGGATCTGGATGACGGTGAGTTGAGGAGCTTCTCCTGTTCCCACGTTTTGCCGGTGGGTTTTCAGAGCGGCGCGGTGGAGAGAGAGTTGGTCGGTGGGCCTCCACAGAGACGCGCTGCGTGCAACATCACCCTCGACAATAAAAAACCTTCACATCAGCTGATGACGTAAAGAGTACAAACCGGGAATATATTTCCAATTGAATCAAATCAAAAGTTTAATGAGAGTAAACAAAACATAAACACTTGGGTTTGTCGCTCACGGCGTAAACAGTGATTGTCCTTGTCAGTGAGAAGTCAAACTATTGTTGTTGTGATGAGTGCAGAATGATGATTACGGCTGGTGTCGTCGCCTCTCTTGCAGTGACTCCATCCGCCCCGACCACGCCCAAGGCCTCGGCGTACTCCCCCAGTCTGCTCTCAGATCTGGAGGGCCTGTCGCTCTCCGGCATATCCTCCCCAATGCAGGTGTGTGTCTCGTCTGCTGGCATTTCAGTCCGTGCACCGTATTCGTGCACATGTGAGAGATAAAAGAAATAACCGTTTTCTCAGACAGTTTATGTGTGTGTGTTTGGGTGGGGGGGGGGGACAGTGATGGTGAACAGGTTACATATGAGGTACTGAAATTAGCTCTCTCTCTCCCTGGTGGAGCGTCTCTGCTCTTGACCTTTTCCGCCCTTCCCCTCGTATTTATAACCGCCATTATCTGTTTGTGTGTCTTTGTCTGTCTCTGTCTGTCTGTGTGAGTCTCTCTCTCTCTCTCTCTCTCTCTCTCTCTCTCTCTCTCTCTCTCTCTCTCTCTCTCTCTCTCTCTCTCTCTCTCTCTCTCTCTCTCTCTTCTCTCTCTCTCTCTCTCTCTCCTCTCTCTCTCTCTCTCTCTCTCTCTCTCTCTCTCTCTCTCTCTCTCTCTCTCTCTCTCTCTCTCTGTCTCTCTCTGTGTGTATCACCTTCCATCCCTCTCTGTCAGCTGTCGGGTCCCCTGCGTCATCGCCGTGTGTATACGTGATGGTTGACCTTTCTGCTGGTGACAGCTTCTCTCTCTCCTTGTGTGCTCCCATAGGAGCAAATGGCGTTCCAGGATGTGGTCTCTGTGGGAGCAGTCTATCTATTTGTTCTTTTTGTTTTCCATCCATCATTTCAAAACAAACTGAATTTTCTATTGACCCGCTCTAGAAACACATTTTTGGCGTTCTGATTGATAAACAAACTTGAAATAGCTGGACCTACTTAAAAATAAGGATATTAGGATGACAGTAGTTCTATTCATGTTGTTGGTGGAGGCCGAGTCATTGTAACTCAGCCAGCAGTGGTCAACTGTTAAAAAGTGTTGTAAAGGTTTCAAATGATTACTGTGTAGACAGACCAGTGTGGAAATACACTGCCCCTTCTGAAAGCTTAATCCACTCGCAAATGTTGTTTTCGTCAGTCGAATATCTGCATAACGTAACAGGATACAAGGCGTAGCTCCGCCCCTTTCAGTTTTTGGTTTCCTGCCGTGTCGTCTTCTCACAGTTCTGCTATTACACAGTTGGAATGCTGGGTCAGTAAGTTCTACTATTACACAGTAGGACTGCTCAAGGATTAAACTAAATCCAAATCCATTAACCAGACTATATCCGAGGGTAGGTTCCTAAGTCTTGGCGTTCTCCGCCCCCTCTGTTGAGCTTTTGCCTCCTGGAGGGTTATTCTCTGTTCCAGCGCTGCCCATCACACCTGCCTGTCCATCAGGATGATTGACGGCTGCTCTCAGGCCTGGTTTATGCCTGGCTTGTCTGTGTTTACGCTCCGCCGGACTTGTCAGTCTCTCGGTGGCTTGGGGTGAAGGCCAGGGAGTAATGGAGTATCCAAATGCAGATTACAACTGATTTAGAGTCAATTTTATGCATAAATACATGATGGGCATCAGAATTCATAGACAAGGTAAATAACTACAGCTTTATACTCCTCGCCACCGCAAACCCCTCCTCCCATCTCTCCTTTTCTCTCTCCCACACACACACACACACACACACACACACACACACACACACACACACACACACACACACACACACACACACACACACACACACACACACACACACACACACACACACACACACACACACACACACACACACTGGCCCCAGTGTCATTTCTATTTCTCTCCAATACGCCCCTAACGGCAGAGAGCCGGTCTCAGCTGAGTGCCCAGCCCTTTTAGAGAATTACTGCATGGTTATCAAAGGCATTTAGATTAACCCCGGACCCCGCTCTGACCTCCCCCCCCCCCCCTCTCCTTCCTCTGCCGGGCCTACCGCTCCCTCTAATAACATTTTGACATTAGAATCTCTCCCGCAAACGCCTCTTAAAGCGCCCGGCATGCCCCCGCGCTCCCCAGCCGCAAACCTCTTTCCGACCGCTGTCCGAGCCACGCGGTGGCGGCGGCAGCGCCGGCTGATAACGTTTCATTCATAATTAGCATGCCGGCGAGCGGGGCCTCGCTGGGGGGAAATTGAACTGTCAGCGGGGGGGGCGCAAGGCGGTTGACCCCATCACGCCTGGGGGGGGGGGGGGGCATCATAATTTGTTCATTTGGTGCCCATCAGGCGGGTGCCGGCCTCCCCCCTTGTGCCTCCCACCTCATCTCCCTCTCACCCATCTGACCCCTCCCCTCGCTGGGTCCAGTCCAGCCTAATTATGGAAGGGCCGGAGGAGTCCCTGCCCCCCATGCTGCTGCTGCCACGGGGGGATAACTACCATGAAGCTAGCCAATGAGCTAGCCATGAAGAAGCCCATGTAGCTAGCCACACCGCGACGGTGGAGCTTCGGCAACAGAGCTATTGTTGCTAAGGCAGCGTTAGGACTGCCGACTTTTTTTGTTTCACTTTTTGGACTTTAGGTTTCATTATATATATATATATATATTATATATATATATATATATTATTATATATATATATACACAATTCAATTTTTTCCAACATCAATCATTCATAATGAACCGATTTCTTAAATGTTGTTTTCTAGAATTCAGCATCTGTGGTAAGAGGTAATTATTCGTTATTATAAACATAGTTAGTTAATCGGCGAGTTTCTGATGTGTTTTTCATATTTTTCCCTACTTTGTGACAGTTTCTTCCCCACACAACCTCTAATAATGGATCGGTCTTGTAACAGCGCCTGTAGATGAATTAATGGCAAGGTCCCCTGCATAGTAACTGTTGGGCTCTGTTCCTCTAAACACCCCTTTCCCATTGCCTGGGTTCACTTGTTTTGTTCAGAAATTGGGAATTAATGGTTTTTGAATACCTAATCTGGAGGTAAATTGGCGTAAATGAACTGGCCCTGTGTCTGCATGCCGCGCAGCCCTGCTGGTGCGCTGGAGTAACATTGGCGAACATTAACGTACCATCAAGGTCCTTCTACTCCACCCTTCCATTAATTGTCATCTCCAGAGTTAGGGGAACAATTACGGCCAAAAGTCAAACCCCATGCGCCTTACCCCGCCTCCCACACTTCCTCCCAGCAGCCATTTTAGTGCCCCTAATGAAAATCCCATCCCTTAAGTTCAGTCGTCTTCTGACGCGTATGAAGGAAGAAAACTAAAACGAAATGGATTTTCAATGCATGCCCCACCTCCAACACCAGCCTCCGCCCCCAACCACCACCACCTCCTCCAACACCACTTCCACCCCCGCACCCCAACTGACACAACTACTACCTCCACTGACACCACCTGCTCCATTTCCTCCACCTCTATCCTCCACCTCTATCCTCCACCACCTCTATCCTCCTCCACCTCTATCCTCCACCACCTTTATCCTCTATCCACCACCTCTATCCTCCTCCACCTCTATCCTCCACCACCTCTATCCTCCACCTCTATCCTCCACCACCTCTATCCTCCTCCACCACCTCTATCCTCCTCCACCACCTCTATCCTCCTCCTTCACCTCTATCCTCCACCACCTCTATCCTCCACCACCTCTATCCTCCACCACCTCTATCCTCCTCCACCACCTCTATCCTCCACCACCTCTATCCTCCACCACCTCTATCCTCCACCACCTCTATCCTCCTCCACCACCTCTATCCTCCACCACCTCTATCCTCCTACCACCTCTATCCTCCTCCACCTCTATCCTCCACCACCTCTATCCTCCTCCATCTCTATCTTCTCCACCTCTATCCTCCTCCTCCTCACCTCTATCCCCCTCCACTGTCCTCCTCCACCACTATCCTCCTCCACCTCTATCCTCCTCCACCCCTCCATCCTTCTCCACCTCTATCCTCCTCCTCCACCTCTATCCCCTCCACTGTTCTCCTCCACCACTATCCTCCTCCACCTCTATCCTCCTCCTCCTCATCTATCCTCCTCCACTGTCCTGCTCCACCTCTATCTTCCCCACCCGTTGCTGTCAAATTGGCCTTCTTCCGCACTAAGCACGTCAAGATTGCCCCGGCGACGGCTCTTCCCCTGTTTAGTCTCCCTGTGTTTATGTCAGCGGGATTCTCAGGTCATTTCCCTGGGAGGATGCGGCGAGCGTCCGACTCTGAAGGTGACTGGCGTCTCGTCCATCACACGCCGCGCCGCCGCCTCCCGCTTTAACTTGATACATAATAGAGCTCCTCCATCACCTTCCTCTCCCGGTGTCACCCCCTACTGCCCCCCCCCCCCCATCTCCTGGACCGGGCACAGCCAGGATGGTGGGTGGGGCTGGGGGGTGGGGGTGGGTGGGGGTGTGATGGTGACTGACAGGGGGAGTCAAGGTTACATCTCTTTCTGTTATTTACACTTTAGAGTCTGCTGGTCAGGCGCTGGTTAGCACAAGTGTGTGGGTGTGGGTGGGGGTCTGTTAACAAGATGTGTGTGTGTGTGTGTGTGTGTGTGTGTGTGTGTGTGTGTGTGTGTGTGTGTGTGTGGTGTGTTGTGTGTGTGTGTGTGTGTGTGTGTGTGTGTGTGTGTGTGTGTGTCTTCCAGGATTGTACCAGACTGTATTAGACTGGTGATGATGAGCAGTACAAAGCTACGCCCTCCTCTCTCTGCAGGCAGGACCTTGAGTGGGGGCTGGGGGATAAATCCATGTGGCAGATGTTACAGGAAGCTTTATCGACAACGACTGCTCTTGACAACATCCAAACATTGCCTGATAAATTAACAGATGGGCTATGTTTGTTTATCTCTCAGAGAGAGCTGGAGGTGAGAGGAGAGTGAGAGAGAGGGGGAGAGCGAGAGAGAGGGGGAGAGAGGGAGAGTGAGGGGAGAGGGCGAAGGATAGAGTGACCAGAGATAAGGGAAGAGAGGAAGAGGAGGAAATTGGGAACAGAGAGACGGAGATGACAGAGAGGTCGTCTTCTCCTTTTGTGACAGTTATTTTCACAACCGATTGAAAGCAATCCACTCCTGTTTCTAAACATAACAGATGTGTTATGATAGCCCTTGTTTATGTACTGTTGGTTAGGAAGGTAAATGTGTTTACTTTGAGAAAGCAAGCCCCTTAGTTCATCCAGCCTAAAGTTGTTCTAGTGAATGACTCGATGATAGTGAACCCACTCTTCACTTTGTTTCTTTTGGTTTTGGTTCTCCTTGGCAAATGAAATGTGGATTATTTGATCTACTATCAGCGCAGACGCATGTAGAGAATGGATCTTCTCCAAAGTTTAAATTTGATCCGCGGTAATTGAGAGGTCTTGGGGAGGTCGAGCGTTTCACATCTTCAAGATTCTATGATTTAATGGAAAAAAATCTCCAGCCCCAAAAATACCTGTTTTCAGTGAGACACGCCTGTGTACAACGTGTTGTTGATTTGCTGCCTGAGTTTGACACTGCCTCAAACATCTTAAATTAGCTTAATTAGATGTTTGTCTGCTTCACACACTACTTTACACATTTTCTTACTGAATTGGATTTAATAGTTTGTTCGGTTTTTGGACGAGATAGTTCTCTCACCTTCGTTGACCAGTCTTGTCAAACTGTCAGAATATTTGAGGCATAAAATATAGTTTGGTTGTTAGCTCTGGTGTTGACCGTGCGATTAACAAGTAGAATAGAATTTGCGTGTTACGGTACGATAAACAATTAGCAAGTATGTTAGCTGCGGGGCTCTCTCTCTTTCACTCTCTGTCTCTCTCTCTCTCTCTCTCTCTCTCTCTCTCTCTCTCTCTCTCTCTCTCTCTCTCTCTCTCTCTCTCTCTCTCTCTCTCTCTTCTACTAAACTTTATTTTTGTCTCACGGTTTCTCTCTCTCCTTTCTCTCTGTCTCCATTTATCCTTTTCTCTCTCACACTGTCTCTGTCTCTCGGTCTCTCTATGTCTTTATATCACTCTCTCTGTCTATCTCTTTCTGTCTCTTTTGGTCTCCCGCTCTGTCTCTTGGTCTCTGTCTCTGTCTGTCTCAGTGTCTCTCTTTCTCTCTCTGTCTGTCTCTCTTTTTCTCTGTCTCTTGGTCTCTCTCTGTCTCGATCTCTCTCTGTCTCTCTTTCTCTCTCTCTTTATCTGTCTCTTGTTCTCTGTCTTTGTCTCTCTCTGTCTCTCTTTCTCTCTCTCTCTCTCTCTGTCGTCTCTCTTTCTCTTTCTGTCTCTCTTTCTCTCTGTCTATCTCTCTCTCTCTTTCTCTGTCTCTGTCTCTCTCCGTCTGTCTCTTTCTCTTTCTCTCTTACTTACTTTCGAGGTACAAATCCACAACATCACCACCAGTGAGATTGAGGTTGCGTCGTTGGCCTAAATTCCAAGAGTGTGTGTGTGTGTGTTAATGCCATTGAAGAAGACAAGCTGCCAATCCCCTAACCACACTATATACAAAACATGTTAGGCTTAATGAGTGCACTGTGCCTATGACGCAACACCTATAACTAAACATGCATCCCATTCTGTGCGTCTTGTTCCTCCATTGCCAGGGTAATGCCATTTCCTGTGGTTGAAAAGGTAAAAGCCTTGCTGAAAGGCGAGGTCTGGCCTGAGCAGGCTTTGTGTTCCTCCTTCATTAGCAGGGTTTTTATTCAGCCCTGCTCTGCCTCTTCTATACTCAGCCCACTTCCCTCTGGCTCTGCTGATGGATGATGTGGTAAAGCAGGCTCCTGCGTTACTGGAGGGTATTGAAGCCAAATGGGCGCTCTGTTGCTGGTGGCCGCTCCTGAAGATGGCTCATCTTTCTGTTTTCCTTCTTTCTTTACCCTTTACCTTTGTCTGCTGAGGGTTTTAAGTAGTCGGTGTAAGAGGACAGACTCTACTGCTACAGTACTTTCTTCCTTTTGGATCAGAACTCTGTACATTTCATTCATTTTCTTTTGGAATTGGCCAAGCCTATTTTCCCCTGATTTGGCGTCTGGATTTGATAAAGTACATCTCCTCCTTATGAAGAACAGAAAACCAAACATCAAACACGTCTGAATGCACTGCTGTTTTACTGCACTCCTGTCTATAACATACCTTATCAAACCGCGACAGGAAATAAGTTTGGTAAAATATGGTAATCCAAAAAAAGACTTACCGGTAATTAAAATAAGAACCACAAATGGACAGAACTAGATCTATTGCCCTTATGGATGGAAAGCTGCTGGATGCTGTCTGGTCTAGCTGTCTCTGAGCCTCTAGCCCTGACCACTGGACCAGAGGCCGGCTTCATGACCTCACTTCCCTCCTCCCTCCAGGTGACGGTGCAGCCCTTCGGGCCGGTAAAGAGCCACGAGTTGCTCCACCACATGTCGGGCAAGGGCCTCTCGGCGCGCTACCACTTCCCCCGGCAGCCCTTCCTGTACCAGCCCAGCATGGTGCAACTGCAGATCACCCTGACCAACGCCTCGGACCAACCCCTGGAGGGGATCCACCTGGGGGAGTACAGCCCTGCCAGCCTCGCCCTGCACCGCTTCAGCCCTGTCGGTACGGAGTCACACAATACTCACCATAATACTCTGAGTCATACTGGCCATAACAATCACAATAATACTCTGAATCATACTGGCCATAACACTCACCAGAATACTCTGAATCATACTGGCCACAATACTCCCCATAGTATTCTGAATCATACTGGCCATTATAATCACCATATTACTCTGATTCGTACTCACCATAATACCCACCATAATACTCCTAATCATACCTAAAATAATAATCGTAATCATACTCGTAACAATTTTGGTCATACTCATATTCCTAAATTTCTCTGCTGAGATGAATAAAGTATATCTTATCTTATCTTAATACTAACAATAATAATATTAATCATACTCATAATAGTATCAATAATAATACCCACATATTCATACGCATATTCATAATAATAGTAACAATACTCATATTAATACACATCCTCACAATGGCACTCTTTATAATCATATTCCATAATCCATTACTATTTACATCATGCTTTTCAATGCACAGTAAAGATACTAGTGTCTGTGTGTGTGTTGGTTTGGGTGTGCGTACGTGTTCATTTAATGAGAGGCAAAACAATAAAATACTTCATTTCTAAAGACACTTAACATAAGATATAGAATAGTAAGTATGTGCAAATCTTACGACTATAATAGCAGGCCTGTCGCACCAGTTACTCAAGTGGGCATGTGCCAAGCACGAAAGCATATACACACCGCAAGCACGCACATGCGCACGAACATACACGGAAACGAAAACACATGCGCGCACACACTACACACACACAAAAGCATACGCACACACCGCACGTCAACACAAAGGCAGCGACACATGCACGCACCCGTACTGGTAAGACGTTTAACGGTTCTGCCATCGGCACACTTGCAGGTAAGAACACACACGCAAGCACGCACATGTGCACGAACACACACGGAAACGCACACGGAAACGCACACATGCACACACGCACAGGTAAGACGTTTAACGGCTCCGCCATCAGAACACACGCTGGTAAACACACGCAAGCACGCACATGCACACGAACATACACGGAAACGTACACACATGCGCGCACACTACAAGCACACACACACACAGACAAGCAAGCGCACACACCGAAGGTCAACACAAAGGCAGCTACACATACACGGAAGCGCACACACGCGCACACATGTAAGACATTTAACGGCTCCGCCATCGGCACAGACGCAGGTAAGAAAACACACGCACGTGCACACACCGCGTATGCACTCGCCCAGGTAAAAACGTAGTATATTGACACATACTGTGTCAATAACACAGTATGGTGAATTATGTCTATAGAGTCCACCACAAGACTACACCTTACTCTCCTCCTTGAGCCTCCTGAGATGTCTTGCGATATTGATATCCCCCTTCCCCCCTGCGGACTGTTTTAGTTGTTTTATTTTTCTTTTGTTTTGTGGGTATGCTATGTGTGACTGTAGGCTACTGCTGCCTGTCTTGGCCAGGACACTGGAAGAGATGTTTAATCTCAATGATGATTATTATTTTCAACTAACCAATAGTAGTTGCCTTGCATTTTAAAATGTCAATGCACTTATCAGCCCTGAATCACAGAGAACTCTACTATCAATAAATGTCCCATAGATTGTGATACCGCTTAAAATGCGCCTCCATAGTGTCTATTTGCTTGATTTCTGTCAGTATATATTTCATTCCCCCATCTTACAGAAGCCTGTATAATAGATTCCCCCCCATCTTACAATAGCCAATATGACTTTATATTCCTAGCCTGCTCGATCGATTAGGAATAGAAATGCACATTATCGCCATACGTGTCCTTCTCCCATCTCCATGATCTGCAGTCCACCCAGCACACCCCTAGGCCCAGGTCTCCCCTCTCTCGCCTTCTCCTGGGTGTTTCCTCTCCTTAATTCCTTGCCCCTCTCTCTCCGTCCGTCTTTTTCACACACACACACACACACACACACACACACACACACACACACACACACACACACACACACACACACACACACACACACACGCACACACACGCACACACACCGAGAGAGAGAGAGACAAAAAGACGGTGCAATCAAGCATGTTTAAACCGTCAATTGCCTGGATTGATTGGTCATTGATGGACCTGCAGCAGCCAAACAGTGGGTAATTTGGATCGATTGAGCCCGGCTCCACTGAGTGGACGCTGGACCCGCTGTGGATGGTGTGCGCTGGACAGACCATAGTTCATCTATTTACACAATTGTTGTGGGAATGTTATGCAGAGCTTTTGTTCATCATTTAACTATTGCCCATCCTGTTTTCTTGTAAGATCCCAGACCAATGCAAATGCAATGGTTTTAAATTGTATGTCACTAAGTGTGTTAGTCTTCTCATTCTCTTGGTTTGAGTTCATATGACATATTATTTACACCTTTCTTTCAG
>OLKM01000556.1:155000-177500 GCA_900291075.1 Melanogrammus aeglefinus | reverse complement strand
TATATGCGTGTTGTTCTGTGTGCGTGTTGTTCTGTGTGCGTGTTGTTCTGTGCGGGTGTTGATTTCGTGCGCACGCAAAAAGTGAGAAGGCAAACCCATGTGCGCTGTCCCAGCTCAGAGACCATGCCAGGGGAATGCCCTGAGAAGCCTAGCTGTGTAATTGGTGTACACAGAGTGTGCTAATGAGCTTCCTCCTCTGTCACGCACACCCAAACACCTGATGGATAATTACACTTTCACTCTCTCTCTGTCTTTCGCTTGCTTGCTTGCTCTCTCTCTCGTTTTCTTCCTTTTGCTTGCTCGCTTTCTCTCTCTCACTCTCTCTCTCTGTATTTCCCTTGATTGCTCTCTCTTTCGCTTGCTCTCTCTCCCTCTCTTTCTTGCTTCTTCTCTCCCATCTTCTTTTTCATCTTCTTCCCTGCATTCCCTTGAACAGATTTTTCTATACTTTTATATGACTGGATAAACCTTAAAATCTTAAAATGTGTTTTCATCCAGACCCATCTTGATACAAATCTCCCAGCCCCGCCCTGTCAGAAGTATCCCGACAGAGTGACACTCTTGGGGTGAGACGGGGTTCAGTGAGTGGGTGGGAGTGGATAAGTGAGAGTTAGCGCTTGAGATGTGAAAGGCACACACTGGAAAGGCACAAGGGCACCGGGAGCTCAAAGACTGAGTGGAAATCAATGTTCGACAGTAGCAGAGCCGGGCTCCCAATAAGCCCATACTTCATTTGGAATAACCGATACGACAAACGCCTCCAGGCTATCAATCAGACTCAGCTGCTGCTCTGACCCCCCGCCTTGTCCTCTGTGCCGATGCCAAACCAATGTCTGCTGTTAATTGTTTGGTGCTCTTATTTTGAAGTAAATCCCTGTTTTAGCAATCTTATGTGATTTGAGCGGTCGTGGCGGTCATGAAGGTTTTTAAAACCACCCGACACTGTGTTAATCCAGAGGAGCAGGTGCAAGTGGCCGGTCAGACCGGGTCCAGACCCGAGACCACACTCTGAGCTCAGTTTGCAGCTCATTTCACTCGGGAAATTTTGGAATTTTACAGAGAGTATCCCCCATTTGAACAATCGCTTGCAACTGAAAAAGGTGATTTTGGTGTTAACTTACCACAGAGTCACCCAACTGACCATGGGAGCTTATTGTGGTGTCTGACTGAAGGCAGTTAATTACTGAATCCTCTGCTTAGGGAATAGAGGAAGTGTCTCGTCCGCTACAGGAAGCTACTCAAGGCCTTTGAAATGAGGAGGAATAGATCTGGCACGCTTTAGTTTAGCAGCAGTGCATCTTGCTAACTGAGACCATGTCAATATGTTTCACAGGTTTTGACTTGAAAGTGATGAACCATTCATTATTGAAATGTATTCTTTCACCTCCAGAATCCACACTTATATCCCAGATATATTCTTATTTAACCTCCCTGTTTCCAAGCTTTCCAATTTCCGTGCGTGAGCGTGCGTCGTGCGTGACATGAGAGATTTATCTTGCGGTGGTGCCCCCCTCTGACAGCGTCCTGTACTCAGCATGTGACACGGATGTTTGGGGTGACCTTCATCGGGGCCACCTTATCTCTAGCCATCTATGTCCATTAGGACACCATCTTGGAAGGGCTTAGGAGTTAATGTACTCTTGGGTTTTCTTTCACCTCAATTACTAACGGCTATTTTACTGTTTCTTTCCACCGGTCCTCCATTGTGCATCTCAAACAGGGGCAAAGGGCATTAGGTCTCACTTCCACGCTACAGTGTAGGAACTAGGGAAGGAACATTGTGAACTGCGGTTGTAAACTGTTGTTTGGGACTGTGTTGCTGTGATGACATAAGACAGCTAGCAACAGCCGCAGTCTCTGCTATGGATGTGCTCTCCACCCGTTCGCCCTTGTGGCCTGCAGGTCCTGTATCATCCAGTAGGGGGCAGCACTGCTGTTTCCAAGCGTGTTAGCGGTGCGGCGGGGATGCCACTGGAATGGAGAAATTGATTGCTAGAAAGGGGGATGGCAATAAATCAAGCACAAGAGCAAATGTAGAAAACGCTGTTCTTGTTTATGTCTAACAGGCGGAATAGAATAAATGTGCTCTATTTTTCAGTTGGTTTGAAGGCAAATTTGATTGAATTTCGCATGCATTGTCAGTCTCTCTAGTTGGCGCCTAATTTCAAGGAGGGAAAAAAGGGAAAACAAGTGGATGGCTTTATGAAATGTGTTTTTCTTTACTTATTTATTTAATTATCTTTTCTTCTCTTTCTTCTTTTTCTATTTTTGTTCAGACAACCCCATAGACCTCTAGTTCTTTGAAAACAAAGTCAAACATCCTGCATAAACAATATTATTCATTTCCAATTATAAAATAGCCTCTTATACTCTTATGCTACATTTTCAATAATAACCAGCTTCTTCTCCCTTCCAACTTATACTACTTCTACTGACTACTTTCCCGTAAGGTGTTCTCTTCCTCTTCCTCCTGTCCTCTGCATGTCCTCCCTGCTCTCGTTGGTTGGTGGGGTGGTGGTGGGGGGGGAGGGGGTCCGTATGGCAGCACTCTGGAGGACCTGTGGAGCTCCGCGTGGGTCTAACAGGGTCTAATCGCTCTGGCCATCTGCCTGGACCTGAGCTCCGGTCTGGCATGGCTGACCACCGTGCTGAAGGACACGGGTCCGGCCTGCCAGGGCGTCAGGACGGGCTGCTGAGCGGAGCCAGGTCACGTCTGGCCCTCCGAGCCCACAGAGCCGAGAGCTCCAGGACTCTGCTGGAGGACCGGCCCTTCACTCCAGAGCTCCAGGACTCTGCTGGAGGACCGGCCCTTCACTCCAGAGCTCCAGGACTCTGCTGGAGGATCGGCCCTTCACTCCAGAGCTCCAGGACTCTGCTGGAGGATCGGCCCTTCACTCCAGAGCTCCAGGACTCTGCTGGAGGATCGGCCCTTCACTCCAGAGCTCCAGGACTCTGCTGGAGGATCGGCCCTTCACTCCAGAGCTCCAGGACTCTGCTGGAGGATCGGCCCTTCATTTTAGTTTAGTTTTGTTTTGATAGACCCAAAAACAAGATAACGTAGTACAAATGTAGAGGGAGTTCATCTGGCTGCAGGGGTCAGCGTTTGACATTTAGGATAAAAAAATACAGTTCCTAGAATAAAAAGGCTGAAACAATCAATATATAAACAGATATATCAAATTCAATGATGATTTGAAAAGTTGTTTAATTCTGGTTGCGTCAAATACTCAAACTAGTCGGAGTAAGAAAGAGGCTGGATAGCTCGCCTCTTACTGATAGTGTCAAATATGAAATACTGGTATCTGTTGATCCAGGTGGGGGGTTGTGGTTTGCACATCTGTTTCAGAATATGGTTGCACTTCAAAAACAGGGTAACGGGTGTACTGGATAAATACCTAACTGAAACCCTCTGTTTAAGTTCATTTGACCCACCTTTCAAAGCTTTTCTTCTTGCCACCTCAACCTGCCCTCTGCATGTTCTCCCTGCGTTTACATTAACATTTCGGGCATTTGGCAGAAGCTTTTATCTAAAAGAGACCTACAATAAGTATATATAACAATGTATCGCTGTCGGTACAGTAAGGATGTTCATAGAACCAAGTGCAAAGCATGAACAATCGCTAGGTTAACCCATTCCCTGTATTCAACGAAGATAGCTAGGATAAGATGCAACCCAACTCAGTACTATAACTAGTACCACATAAAATAAGTGAGTACATTAAATGCTGGGACGTTACAACATACGTCCTGGCGTCCAGAAGCCGTCGTTCTAATCCCCCCTTAATGAAATAATTTTCGAATTAAAAAAAATAGATGGATGTGTATTGATATGTCACCTTGTGGTACAACCACACTCTCAGCCCCTCTTGAGCCACATACTACGGCTTCAGAACCTCAGCAAGCCACCAGCTCCACCTGCAAGCATCTGCGGCACACACACACACACACACACACACACACACACACACACACACACACACACACACACACACACACACACAACACACAACACACACACACACACACACCACACACACACACACACACACACACACACACACGCACGCACGTTGAACAAGCCTCAGCGTCCGCTGTCCCCATGCAGCCGGCCTGGGGGAGCGGTGTTAAGCAGCCGATTAAAGGAGAGATTTATATCCTAAAACCATTAGCGGGGCCACGGGGACCCCCAGTTCACCGGCCCCAGGGCCCTCGGCAGTGAGGCCTGGAGAGAGGGGGCCACCACAGCCGGACAGGCCTTCAGCAGGTGTGTGTACACACGCCTCCAGGCTATGATCCGGCTGGCAGTCAGACAGCAGGGCGGCTTGAGTCAGAGCAGAGAGGTGGTGAATATAGGACTTATGTATCACCCCACCAGACTGTATCTCCCCACCAGACTGTATCTCCCCACCAGACTGTATCTCCCCACCAGACTCAACACAACTCAAAACAAAGTTAGGGCTATCAGCCTGGAAACACGCACTTGGAAAGTGCAGATTACGTTGATGATTAGATATCTGGCTCTCCTCCTCAGCACTTTCATAACTTTAAGCTTCTCTCTCTCTCCATCTTTTCGACACAACTTAACTCTTGGTCATTCATTATTTTTTTACCCGTTCTTCCTTTCCTGTTCTCTCTCTCTCTCTCTCTCTCTCTCTCTCTCTCTCTCTCTCTCTCTCTCTCTCTCTCTCTCTCTCTCTCTCTCATCTTTTCGACACAACTTAACTCTTGGTCATTCATTATTTTTTTACCCGTTCTACCTTTCCTGTTCTCTCTCTCTCTCTCTCTCTCTCTCTCTCTCTCTCTCTCTCTCTCTGTGTTGATGGTAATTTGGCGTCCCCCCTGAGAGGTGGCGGGGTCTTCTGTGTATGCGTGCTAATTGGTGGACGTGCTTGTCGCCCGCGTCGCCGGGGGGGGGGTTTGAGGGTGGTCCTGTTCACAGGGCAGCCTACTGGGGGGGGGTTTAGTCGGGGCTAAGTGGGAGCTTCTTTTGTACCCTGTTTATCGGGGGGCCAGGCCGGCGGGGGGGTCTGCGGGGGCTCTTTGTCCAGGAGATGTAGTGCTAAATGGAGGCAGATGGTCCCCCCCCCACGTGACGACGGCTCCTCTGAGATGCAGTTGACCAGAGGGGGGGGTGGGAGGCCGATCCTGTCTCCCTCGGTCGCGCAGGGTCGTGGCCCCCTCCGTCTGCCTCTTGTTAGCGCCCTCAATGGGGGCCGTGGGCCCTCCTGTCTGGGGTTGGGGGAAGCGTCGCCAGGGAAACGACGAACCACGCGGCTCTCCCTGCAGTTGATCCCAGGAGGAGTGGGAGGGGGCGTGTCTCTGGCGCCGATGTCATCGGTGAAGATGCGCTAAATGCTGTTTGATTGACACCCAGGGGGTGTGTCTGACCCCCCCCCCCCCCCCCCACCGATGGCGTTGCAGTCAGCTGGGATAATGGACTGTCTGCGGCCTGACCCCTTCCTTTCTCTGACATTTAAGTCCCCCCTGCTTGCTGTCGGCACGTATGGGGTAATTAACAGGGTTTATGAGGAGCTTCTCAGGACGTGTTGCTTGTTGTTTTATGGGTGGGGGGGGTACCCTTGACATTGCTATTTTGTGTCTTCTCCTCTGCTAAAGGCCCACGGAAGACGACTTCATGCTGGGTTTGGTTCTGTCTTTGTCCACGGGGAAAATCCCTGAGCAAAGCTCAGTAGAAAGGACACAAAGCCTTTACTCTACTCACTACTAGATATTACAAATACCATCCGGCAAAGTCACTTCCTTCACCCATTCTGCCAAAGAGCATGGCGTGGCGTGCGCCACGGATGTCAACGGTTTGCTGACGGTTCTGACCAAAGGTGAACTGGTCACCTTAGGTGAAGTCCCTGTACTGCTATGACCACGTTCTTTACCGACCAAACCGACTTTCTTACCTTAATGGGGCCCTGCGGGCCAGAGCGCTGGTTCTCTTCTGGTCTTCAGATCTTCTGCAGAATCTGAGAAGGGAGGAAGGGATTTCTGCCAAGTGTTGATGAGATGTTGAGGTTAGGCCAGGAGAGGCCCGAGGACAGATGGACCAGCCAGGTGGTCCTCTAAGGTGCAGGTCTATGTCCTCCTCTTCTGTTCACCGTCCCCCCTCTTCCTCCCTGCAGGTTTGCGGGGCGCACGGTGAGCTCTGGGGCGCTGGTCCTGGTGACGGTGGAGCAGGGGGAGGCTGCCGGGGCCACCATCACCGTCAACACTGACAAGAGTGTCATGGCCTCAATGCTGCTGAGGGACCTCAAGCAAGCCCTTGCCTCCGCATAGGGACGGACGCGCGCGCACAAACACACACACACACACACACACACACACACACACACACACACACACACACACACACACACACACACACACACACACACACACACACACACACACACACACACACACACACACACACACACTTTTGTCAATACACTCCCTGTCCAGCTCCCTGATGGACGCATGATGAAGGATCCGTCTTCAGTGTTGTGAAGTCAGCAGCGACTCGGGTTTCTGTTTGTTGTCCGGCTAGTGTTCCAGAGGGGAGGGCCACGTGACGCCACGACATGTAGGAGGTCATAGGTCAAATGTTATACATGTAGCCCATTTAGAGCTGGAGAAAGAAAGTGCCATGGTGTTGTATTTCATTGGATCCCATTTGTCACGATTTCTGGAATCTACACTTAATTGTTCCTGATGGTTATGAAGAGGCTTTGCCTCTTGAGTATTTGAGGTTGTCTGTCAGGGTTGGCTTGAAGCACTCGGTGATTTCAATGAATTCCGAGGTTATAGTTCGGAAAATCTCTAGCGTTTCTGTCCGCCCACTAGATTTTTATAGTTCTATATATTGTAGACGACCTCTGTTGTTGGTTGATCTTCATGTTTTCAGTACTGCCATTTTTACTGATCAATGTTGCAGTCATAGATACTTCATTTCAAGCAATTCTTTGGGATTTGTGACCAAACCGTATGTTCTTCGATGGAATATGTACTTTGAAATACTAAGTAAAGACCGTAGCATTTCAGATGCATCACTTTAGCACAAGGAGGAAACTGTTTCACATTGTGACACGTCGTTTCATTTTCGTGTTGTTGACGTTCTGTTTGAACTCTGAATGTCCCCCGAATCGTATCTCTAAAGTGCCTTTCTGAGTAATTAAGAAGTAGTTTGTCTAGAAATACAGTTTATTCAACAGCAACATGTCTCTGTAACTGCATTACTCATGCTTCAAAATAAACATTTGAATTAGGACAGAAAAACAAGGATAAAATGATGTTGTGCTTTGTGTCCTTTATTTCTTAATTTAGTTTAATTTGGATACTGGTGATATCCTCATCGACAACCTTTTTTTATGACGCTGTCATGGACATCAGATATGAAAAGTGATGTGTACGGCTCTTCATCTCATTAATTCTTCTGTCATTAATTATTGATGTGAACTATTTATATTTTTCTTTTGGTTAAAGTTAAACTGCTAAATGTACCCCCAAAAAATTTAAAAATGTATCCTGGTCGATCCTTTCCTATCTATATAACACAGATCTACACTCTGCAGGACCGGTATATTTAGCACTTTATGTTTGGTTGTGATGGTGTTGAATCCAACTGTTAAATGGCCTGAACTTCCTTGGGGAATGGGCCGATTCCGTAAACAATTATCTGCAAAGTGTGTGTGTGTGTGTGTGTGTGTGTGTGTTCCGGTGTGCCGTGTGGATGTGTTTAACGTCTGGCTGTCTTCTCCGGCTCATAAATAGCGTCTCTCAGAGGGCTTTGGTGAACACCTGTTAGCTCCACTGTCACTGGATCTCCGCTCGCATCCATCACCTCTCCCTCTGTCCTCACTCCCTCCACCAGCTGTTCCTCACACACATGCACACGGCCCTGTCAGCCACACACACACACTTTACTTTTTTTCCGAGCCTGGAACAACAGCGGAATGTTGACGGAACTTGGTTGAGGTTTCCTGAAGGTTCTCTGTGAGTATGTAACACTTTATTCAGAGCTGGGGTTCATTAGCTTTTTCTTCATTTAGCGGACACTCTGATCATATGTTTTATTCATGGCACTAATGAGCAGGTAGGAGGATGCGTACAGGAAGACAGACATGGGGCTTTGCACCCACGACCTTTGAGCTGGGATTCGAGTAGCCTAACCACTAGACTAGATAACTGCCAAGCATTATTGAACTGATTGTGAGCCACGGTTCACCCAACAAATGCATTGACTGCCCAATACACAGTCCTCTTCTGTCCTCATAGGTTATCTTGAGGACTAAAACCTAAACAAGAGTACAACACAAGGGTGCATATGAGGTTTTAAAGTTTTCACATTGGAGGGTTGGTTGTTTAAGCCAGATACCCATGAGCAGGGGTCTCAGAGATGTCCTTATTTGGTTTAGTGTTCTGTAAAGTTTCTTCACCCACTGTAGGACAAAGAATCTAATTTGTTCTGCTTGTGAGATTGTGTGTGTGTGTGTGTGTGTGTGTGTGTGTGTGTGTGTGTGTGTGTGTGTGTGTGTGTGTGTGTGTGTGTGTGTGTGTGTGTGTGTGTGTGTGTGTGTGTGTGTGTGTGTGTGTGTGTGTGTGTGTGTTATCAATCTCACAGGATGACACCTGCTATAATGGACTCCAGAGCGGGAAAATGAGAGCAAGGGGTTATACCTCCTCCGTTCTCCCTACATCCCTCTGCTGTGACAGCTCTCTCTCTCACTCACTCGCTCTCTCTCACCAGCTCGCTCTCTCTCTCTCTCTCTCTCTCTCTCTCTCTCTCTCTCTCTCTCTCTCTCTCTCTCTCTCTCTCTCTCTCTCTCTCTCTCTCTCTCTCTCTCTCTCTCTCTCTCTCTCTCTCTCTCTCTCTCTCTCTCTCTCTCTCTCTCTCTCTCTCTCTCTTTCTTTCTATTTCTCTCAGTAGCAGCAGCACAGTGACACAAGGGTCCTGGCTCTGGGCCCCGTTTCCCGATAACGATGGATCCAAGCTCGCACGATTATTCTCACGATGGATCTTGCGATCCATCCTAAATTTCTTTGGAGCGTTTCCCGAAACTCCTCTTGAACGCGCGTTCACTGCACTCACAACGTTCGTAGGATTGTAACTGTCTACTGACATGGTGCTGAAATGGGCTCCGTAGGAGGGGGAGACGCAGGAATGTCACAGGAAAATGGGGTTAAAAAGCGTTAAAATATCTCCCCATCAAGGCCAACTGCAGAGTAGCCTACGAAAAGAATAGACTGCAATAATATGAATGCTAAATATATTAAAACACAATATAGGCCGAAATATGCTATATCAGTCCTGTCCAAAACTGAACGCAATGTGCGTATTTTCTTTCACGGCATTTCCCCCCTGAAATAATTCCATATTACAAAAATCTAAAATAGCTTGAGTGACAACTACATTTATCTTAATGTGCTGATTTCTGAAACATGGTTTGCGCAGCAAAGATAGCCGACTTTATCTGATTCCGCATATAAGGTTTCATTGATTGGCGCGCACTCTCTTCACTAGAATCTTTGGTGTAGGCCTAAACATAAAAAATGCAACATTTAATTAATTCAGTATCATTCAAACGAGGCTGGGCATTGACATACGGCTATTGCTGACACGATTAGGAGAGCTTGGTCTAGATCCTGCCCATATTGTTGGGCAGAATGATAGGCCTTTTTGCACTGCCAAGCCGGTTCGGTCGCACCTTGTGCGATCGCCCGGCGATTTCACCTCTTATCTCAAGTGTCCTGTGTAAAACCGACGCGGGCTTTCTTGGTTCACTGGAGAAGACGGGGCTGCGCACGGAGTCTAGACCTCTAGAATAATTTGCATACTCCCGAATGTTTTTATTTTTTTATGAATGAAGACACCCGCCGCATGCAAGAATGAGTTCATGAGTGTAGGCTACAAACGCGATTAACTATTTACAAGTGCAAAAACTCCAACCTATTCTTTATTTTGCTGTGCACTTGTTTTTTATCCCGACAAAAGCCTCGTAAGGAAAGTTCCTCTGCGTCTCTCTCGTAGATCGCACCATCTTTCTTTTTGCGACGCCGACTGCATAACCTTCTCTCACATGATCAGCAGCTCGCGGATTTCACTTTCTCTCCAGTTAAAACTGCTCATGGTGATATCGCTGCGTTGTCAGAGAGACAGCGCAGCGACACCTCTATCCAAGCACCGCGGAGCTGTCGCATTTAGGCCTACATCAGATTCAAAATAAAACGCAATAAACCGCAATGTGTGTAGGGTCCAGCAGGGTAAATCGGGGTGCTATAGCTCAAGCAGGCAATTTACCTCGGGCAGTGTAAACGCGCGGACCATGCCGTGAAAAAGGCGTGCATACGACGGCGTATTTTATGACTGTGCTGATAAGAGGGAAAGCGCGCGGCGTTCAGGCACGCACCGCAGCACAGTTTCCCGCAGCAGCAGTCTACGTTCACTGCATGCCGACACCACGCTCTCAACTTGGTGATTGTGCACTGTCCGGGATGTTTGTAACTGTCTACACGGGCCAATAAATAATGAATAGCCTCAACGAAGCGCCAGTGCTTTATGGCAAACAATCGCAACAAAAATCGCCTGCAGAAATTCTCCGACACCCGCTGGTCTCAGCATGATTCGTGTAGGCCTACAGTCTTCTGTCATTGATCAATATGAGAACATTTTAACCACGATGGTTGAATTAAAATCAGAGGGTGGAGACAGCAAGTGCAGTTTAGCGACCTCCCACACGAGAGCAATGGAATCATTGGATTTTATTATAGGCCTATGCCTTGTGAGAGCCATTGTGACATGGGGTTTGATCGGTAGGCTATAGGCTGCGCATGTATTTTTGGAATTTTAAATTGCTGCAATAAATTATGTTATTGTTGACTTCTAACATGTCTCTTTCTTTGCTGTTTAAATCTAACAGTAGTCTATGATTAATATATATCGGCGGTAACCACTGTTTTGGGGGTATTGCGAAATTGCGCCATGCTGTAGGCCTACATTCCGTGGTAGGCCTATTGGATGTGTTTTAATAAACCGCATCCAATACACGGAATGTCCGCTGGTGACGTCACAAGGCTAAAGTGGGCTAACGATGGTCTTAGCACCCTACGAGTAGGCTACCCCTGGAGTCGAGCTTAGTTACGTAGTTACGTAGCGTTTTCACGACGTTCGTTACCAATGATGCTTTCGGGAAACGGTGTGAAAACTGTACGATGCTCGTACGACGCACTTCACGAACCACTTAGGCTAACTTTCCCTGGCTTTCGGGAAACGGGGCCCTGATTAGTTGAAGGTATGGTTTCTGTTCAATGGGAGGGAACAAGAGCGAGCGAGAGAGGGAGAGTGACAGAGAGAGAGCACCAGTGGAATGAATATACGATCCTATAGTCAAGTTAGTATAACTCGGCCATTGTGAGTAACTTCACATTAGGTGTCGTTTGACAGCTGTCCAAAAAAATATTTTTAGCACATGCAGCACAAGCATTATAAGTTGTACTTTCTATTCTGCCCGAAAAAATGTCATCAACACATTGGAGAAAAATAAGACTAAGAATAGGCCTATATTAATCTTAGCCTGTTTTAGTTGAGGGACGTTTACCTTTACCAACTTGAAAGTGGTGGGCTGTACGGCTACGACTGATTCCATATTGTTGTTATTAATAATGGTATTAATGCCGAATGATAAGCAGCTATGGCCTTAGTAGGACAAATATACATAAATACATACATTATATATATATATATATATATATATATATATATATATATATATATATATATATATATAATATATATACTATATATATATATATATTATATATAATTATATTATATTAAACTATACAAAGAAAGGCGTTGAAATTGCATTTATATATTTATTTGCAGTACAGTTGAAAGTACTGACAACCGAGAACGATGACAGAAACAAACATAAAACCAACAGATGTCAAGGATGAACTATCAGATCATGCTAACAAGTCAAAACGGCCTTATGACTCTTGACCTGAGTCAGCTGTGACCTAATCATCGCTATCACTCTCCCTCACACTGAAGCAGGCTTAAATTGAGATACCATTTGGATTGCTCCACCTCTAAGCTATACCGATTATACATCAATTAACTCATATCCCATGGCTTACTTGTCTTAAAGTGTATTATAATCTCATAACATAAACACTGTACAACTCCATTCAGATATTTCACAAGCATTTATAGGAATTTTAAGAACACCTTCAAATACCCCGGCATGTGAATGCGTAAGGTGGGATAACTTTGGTAGGTGAATAAATCAACTGTTTTACCGACTTGATGTTTTTATTATAAGTGATAGTTATGGATTGGCATCTACATTTAGTATAATCCTAGCAATGTAAGGATGGGATTTAAGGAAAGTCCTTTAACGATGCAACTACTGAAACTGTTAATGTGCCTGCAAACAATAAACCTTGAGCAAATCAATTAAATTACTTGTATGATCCTTGATTGGTCTTGATATAAATCTATGGATACACAGGGTTGAAGAGTGAACTTGACAGGGAATACAGGAAACTATTTATTACATGCGCAAATATATAGTCGGTTTGTGGAGCTACTAGGCCTTATGAACGGTCTCCACAGTGAATCTCTTCCCCATCAGGTAATTCCCAGCGAATCTAGCGCCCACTTGAGGGTAAGGCACTCCTTTTCAACACTGGAGGCATCTGTCTGCACAGTCAAAGGGGGAACAAAGTCTGGCTGTTGCAATACAGGCTAACTGCAGAGGCAGTTTCTCAAGTCCTCGAAGGCAAGCTATCACGAACAGTCCACTGGACTTTGTTCGGACCGTCTTTCTTTGTCAGTTTGAATAGAACAGCTGCCCTACTAGAGCAGTTAGGGATAAACCGTATAGGTACCACCCAAACATCGAGTTATTGGTACTTGGGTTCCGATGAAGGCACTCACCTTCCCCACCTGTGGCCTTACTGACCCGCCTCCGACGACTAATCCCAGGTACTCCTCCTGCGAGTTGAGCACTTGGAGCACTTGGCGGAATACATGGTCAGGCCAGCATCCTTCATTCGCTGGGAGAATGTCTCAGAAGTGGACCAGATGAACCTCCAATGTCTTGCTGAGGACAATGTGGTATGCCCTTATGGGGTCAGACACACCTTCCAACACCCCGTCCACGAGGCGCTGAAAAGTAGCAGCTAACCTCTTCACACCAAATAGCATCACTGTATTGATAAAACCCAAACAATGTTCTGCATGCTGTCAGGGGTTTCGTCTCCTCTGACAGAGGAACTTTCCAATAGCTCCGTCTTACACAGGTCCATGGTGGTCAGATATCTGGCACAGCCCAACCTTTTCAAAGGATCGTCCACTCTATGCATAAGGCTCGAAGTTTAAATGCCATCCTTTTTTGGAACAATTACAATGGGACACGACCACTAAATGTGAGATGGTTTGATGATCCCTATCTCTTTTTTTTATTGTCTACAGCTCCATCTTGAGTTTTGGAACCATCTCTATGGGGATCCTGTAGCTCCGGACTCTGATCGGTGTTACATGGTGGTGAGCCAGCTATGTGAGGGGAGGAATCTCAGCAAACAGCTCCCTCAGACAAACGCCTCCTGCTGGGGATCTGAGAGGTGGTGAATGTCTACCTGGACCCCCAAACCGGGCTGTAGGGAAAAACTGCTCCTCTCCCACATCTTCCTTTATGTACCTCCCGGCGAACAGAGTTTTGGAACCATCTCTATGGGGATCCTGTAGCTCCGGACTCTGATCGGTGTTACATGGTGGTGAGCCAGCTATGTGAGGGGAGGAATCTCAGCAAACAGCTCCCTCAGACAAACGCCTCCTGCTGGGGATCTGAGAGGTGGTGAATGTCTACCTGGACCCCCAAACCTTGGGCTGTAGGGAAAAACTGCTCCTCTCCCACATCTTCCTTTATGTACCTCCCGGCGAACAGAACAAAAGATGCCTTCTCCCTTCGGCTGTAAGGACCTCAAATGTTACAGGCCCTGTATTTTCTGAGAATGCGTTTTGGCTGTTGGCAACAGTAGCACCTGCTGTTCTGTGTGAACGATCGGTCTCCGGGACCCCTTGTGGTTCCGCTTATTTATTGTGGCTTGTGCACCTCGAAGGTTCTGCTGCACCTCTTCAATCATGGCCTGCATTTTGTCACACATTTTCAGAATTAAGTTGAACGAATGAATGAATTTGGAATATGCATGGGCCTACAAATGTACTTGTCATAATATTTATATCTACTTTTTTGGAGACATCTTGTAATATGTAATTAAATCGTTAAATGATAACGTTCTTTGGTTTGGTCTACCGTCGCTATCGAATGGAAATATATTTTTTCCACTATTTATTGTTTCCACTTATGAAGCCTCTCTCTGTAGGTCCATTCAGCCATCGGCCCTTGCTTGTGTTTTTACTGGCTTTGTATATTGAAATCAGGCACAAAAGACAACACAGAGAAGCCACTAATGGTCAACCGCTGTAAAGAAACCTTCTTTTGCCTTTTATTGCACTTTAAAAGCCACTCGAGTGCATTAAAGAGTCATGCAGTCCAAACGGAGATTGGCTTCATTAGCGAGGATGGTAAAAGGTAGAACCACACAAAACCTTCAGCACACAGCCGAGGAGCGCTAACCGCCTCTGGAGCCGAGACGGTCGAGGCATTTATTTATCCGCTACCGAGGGCTTTGATTTGCGATTTAAGAGCTACAATGTTGACGAGTTAATACACGTTAATGAGTTAAAAGGTCTGAGCAGACAGACTTTACTCCTGATCAATTTGGGCCCATCAAGGTTTCCACTAAAACCCATATTTTGACAGACTGAGCAAAGCATTAAGCCTGGGCCCGAGGCCCCTCGCCTCAACCATCTGAATGAATGTCCTGTTGCTGCTCACAATAAACCAACAGATACGCTGCCCGTCAAACGGGCTTCACCTGTTTGGTTATTATGGGATGCGCATGTTATTTGTGTTGGTTTGTATTCTGCTCTGCTGAAGGACTACAGGGAGGAGTTGCTGCATTGAGCAGATGTAAAAACTACTGGAACCTTTATGACAAAAATGTGAAACGCATACAATGTGCACAATAGGGGGGGCCTTCATCTTTAGGGCCAAACCGGTCTTACCGGGGCGGTGCGCGCGTGCCTCTCCCCTAGCGGGCCATGTGAGGATAACGTCATCCTTCTCTCGCAAGTGCATTCGTCAAGAGGTCGATTTTTTAAGTATCATTACATTTAACTCTCCCTGCAAACCCGGCAGTGCGCAGAGGGATCCTAAAGCACGCGCTCTCATCTGAATGCTAATTCTCCATTTAAAATCCTCCCCTTGCGTGCACGAGGTGAACTGAATTAATTACCGAGAGAGCACAGATGCAGAGTTTGAAAACCGGCCCCCTCTCATAGAGTCCGTCTCTACACGGGAGCCCAATCCATTAACCCCTAGGGCCCGGCGAGGGGGCGTGGGGGGGGGGCAGATTTAAATGCGCATCTCATTTCCACGCGGTGATGAACACGCGCAGTTTGAGAGACTTTTTTGAAGAGGCCAAAAAGAGCCTCTCCAGTATATCCCTCTCCCAACACACCAGTCTAGTCCCTGAGGGCCACGGCGACGGCCCCGGCTCCTGGGTCGGTCTGTCAGTTTTGGGGGAACGAAATGCTTGGGATGGAGCCTTTGTTGGTTTGCACGCACGCGGTCGCGACCTATTGAGCGTGTTAAAGAGGAGAGGGACCGCCTTACCGGAGGGCGGGGAGCGGTGGTCGTATGGACGTGTTTCAATAGAGATCATGTGTGCGGCCCTTCACTCAAATGAGAGAATGTATGAGGACGTATGTGAGGCCGAGGGATTAGATAAATGGACTCTATCAACCAATTAACACTCCCACGATTTGAGGAACACGCCGCTTAGCGTGTGAAAGGGGTTTAGGGCGGGCGGGGGGGACACCTTTGTAGCATGGTTAATAACAGATGGGTCATAATCCCGGGATTAGGCTCGAGTACTAAAGGGCTAATAGTTGTAATCTTGTTACTTCCCGGGTTTTGGGCGTTATGTGTGATCCTTAAACAGGCCTTTAGGATGGGTTTGTTACAATATCGATTCATCATGTGATGGCTAATAATTACCTAGTCATTTAGCCTATAATTCTCATTTTTATAGACGGAAGTTATTTCCCCATGTCACTCGATTCCCTCTAGAAGCGTGTGTTGTATGATTTTAGCCGCATACTGTTCACGTGCATTTCTTGGAGTTCAGCATCACTAATCGGGACGTTTCCCAATTGATGCTGAATGATTGATGCTGACCGACCAGCCGGGCTGTGATGAGGGCTGCTGGTGGCGGACAGCGGGGGTCTGGGCGGCTTGGCGGGTAAACGGGCGTTTTATTTATCACCACGCCACAGCCCCTCTAGCGGAAGAGCGCGCTCCCAAATTGAAACACAGCGGAGTTTACTCTCCTGATTAGGGTGCGCCAGCCTCGGCTATCATCCAACCCTTCTGACGGGTAATTGCGGTATAGCCTACATGATGTGGCCGCGGTATGACAGCGGCTTCCCCTGCCGTTAGACAGCCCAGCAGCCGTCATATGTAGCCTATACAGGCCGCTCACAAGGCCTGGAAAGTAGGCTACAGGCTCTTTTTGAAGTCGAATCAAGTGTAGATTAATATTTATATTGTAGCCTATAAGGTCGATTGGCAATTAATGAGAAGAGATAACACACAGTCTAATTAAGTCAGAGACAAACACTAATATAATTATTTAATAGGCATACCATGAATTAAACAATGATATACTGTATAATATATTAGATAATATACCCTATAATAAATAACAAATTAAATCAAGCTTAGTTTGGCGGGTCTCCCCCGCTGTTAAAAATTTAAATGTTTAGTCACCCCAAACTAAATGGAGCAGGCTAATTAACTCTCAACCAATCCCAACCACTATAGCTATGACGTTTGCGGCGGGAATTCAGCCCGACTGTACCATGCTGACCTCGGACTGCAGGGGGGGATTTAATGTTATTACTTTAACATCTGTAGCAACAATAAAATCCGAGGAGATTGTTTTGCGTAACCAAACATGGAAAGACCATCGAGGACTTCCTAATGTCAAATAGGCGCTTAGGCCCCTAGGGGCCCCTCATGCATGGGCTCGTCCGTTGTCTGATTGCACCTATTAAAGTAATGGCGCTGAAGCTGACAGTACCGACATTAACTGAGTAGACGAAACGACCGAATTAATGCAACACTTCCCAGGGCCACAGCACCGAGTTAACCACGACTTCCATGAACACATTGGGAAGGAGCGCGTTTTAAATTCCACACAGAGAGTGAAAGTGAGAATACGGCTCTCATTTTGGGCCTCATTACTCGCACGTGGATCTTAGATTAAATGATGTGTGCGTGCGTGTGTGCGTGTGTGTAGGTGTGTGTGTGTGTGTGTGTGTGTTGGGGGGGGGGGGGGCGGGGGTTCAAGGACGGCAAGAGACAGAGAGGAGGGAGAGAGAGAGAGAGAGAGAGAGAGAGAGAGAGAGAGAGAGAGAGAGAGAGAGAGAGAGAGAGAGAGAGAGAGAGAGAGAGAGAGAGAGAGAGAGAGAGAGAGAGAGAGAATGTGGGATATAAATGTTTTGCTTAACCAGAGGAAACACTGTGCCCGCTAACCGATCGTCGAATCCATTAAGCTAATTTATTAAATGCAATTTGCGTTGTGTCATTGAGCGGAGCCGCGCTGGAGAGAGTTTAGAGTGGAGACAACGGGGCCATTGGGCAGGACAGCGAGGGATGTAAGGGCCTGACATGCAGGATTAGGGAGGAATTAGGAGACTGGTTCAGGGGCCGGCTCCAAGATAAACACCAGGGAGCCTGGAGGGATGGAGGGACCATGAACCGCTCTGCTGTAGTGCTCTAGCCTGGGGGCTTGACCCCACCTGAGGGTCTGACCCGGGGGTCTGACACAACCTGCAGGGTCTGACCCAACCTGATGTCTGACCCGGGGGTCTGATCCAACCAGACCCTCCCCACCTTAGGGTCTGACCCAACCTGATGTCTGACCCAACGTAGGGTCTGACCCCACCTGGGGTCTGACCCAACCAGACCCTCCCCACCTGAGGGTCTGACCCGGGGGTCTGACCCAACCATGGGGTCTGGACCCACCTGGGGTTATGGAAGAATGCACAGCACTGGTGTAGGGCTCTATTGGGGCTTTCACACCAAAAAGAACCGAGAGCCAGTTCCGGGCTGGTGCTAGGGCCAGTTCCAAACTGGTTCCAGCCTTATCCCAGTTACGAACCGGTTGGTTTCACACCGGCGAGAGCCAGCCATGGAGCCGGCGAGAGCAACGTCATGACGTCACTTCAAACGTCTGCATACGTCTCCACTTTTACCGGCAACCCTCGCAGTTTCAAACACAACAATGGTGGAATATGCGGCAGCTGTTCAAGTTCTTCTCCTCGCTTTGGGCGCCTACTTAGGCAACCAAACACAACAGATCCAGCGAATCTGTGATAATGATCGTGTGCGCGAGAGCAATGACCAGTCTTCGTTTGTTTTCCTGTTTATGACGGTAAGGATAAACCCACCCCCTGCCCCTGGCGTAAAGCGGTTCCCGTTCTAGCCCAGCTCACAACTGGGGCTTGAGTTGAACCGGTTTTTAGGGGCCGGAGCCGGTTCTTTGGCGGTGTGAAACCAAAACCCTGGCTCTAGCTCCGAACCGGCCCGGAACGGGCTCCGATTTTGCGGCGGTGTGAAAGGGCCATATAGGGGGTCCTGATCTGGGGGTTTGTACCCAACCTGGGGTCGGACCCAACCTGGGGTCTGACCAAACGCGGGGGTCTGGAGAGTGCTGATTTATAAGCTGTACATATTTGATGGTGAACCTTTTATAAAATAAGATCAACGGTGATTTAAACCATCTAATCAATCACAGCCATCAGCAATCTACTACTAACAAGCCTTCTCCCTAGGATACAATGATAATATTCAGACAGATGTTTAAAACAATGTTCATTGGAGCGGAGGGAGTGGGGTCCCCAGAATTGTTGGACTGAAGATGAGAGTCGGGGGTCCCAAAGCGGTGTGAATCCCCCCTAACGTCCACAGAGGAACCCACGGCCTGGGGGGGGGGGAGGGAGGGTCTCTCATCAGGTTGACGTAGGCTGAACCTTTTATTTCCATGTTCAATAGAGCATTATTGAGCAAGCTATGAAACTTTGATTCCCAGGTGTTCCCAGGTGTGAGTATGCATGATTAGCAGCGCTCTCTCTACACCTACGAACCAGGGCGGTGCTCCCGGACGCACTCAGCATTAAATCATCTTTAACCGTTGCCCCATTCCGGAGGTTCTGGTCCGGAGGTTCCTCCATTCGCTGCTGCGCGGGTTCCGCCCTCAGTAATCCACTCAGTGGGACTCAACGCCTCCTTAAGTGGTGAGGTTAACCTGTTCTCATACTCGTCCTTCCCCCTGTTTGTCTCCCCGGCCCATAGACCATTTGTCTCACTAGTCCCGAGTGTTAATGCTTTATTAGAAGATTGATGTTTCATCATTTCAACCGCTACCGTTCATTATATCAGATGTAAAACCAGAGAGAGAGAGAGAGAGAGAGAACGCCTTGTGAGCCCCGTCAGAAGGAGGTAGAAACCCCCCCCCCCCCACTGCCGCCGCGCTTATTAAGCAACGTCATTTATTTAGTGTCGGCTCCGTTGCCAAACAAGGAGACCATAAAGAAAGGCCGTTTTCTAAACATTACAGTCTTATCCCCTCCACCGCGCCGTGAAGGCATGGAGGGGGCGGCGCATGCTGTTCAAACACATTACTCCATCTTTTAATCAGCGGCGCCGGGTGTCACAACGCACCGGGCTCTCCATGCATCTCCTCCCTGTCGTTCCCCTTCACCGGTTGACCTTGGGAGTGTTGGCTCTTCTGAACGGTTCCCAGTCTGGGTCTACCCCGGGTCTAGGGTACCCATCCAGTCAGAGAGGGTAATGGATTCCGGTTTAAGGATGGTGACCCTGACAACGCTGATGTCAACTGAACAGCCCCATACTGGGGAATTACAGTGGTGCTAATGCTAGGCTTTAGCCTGTGAAGTTTACAATAGGCTGATGTTAGTGTGTCTACTCTAAATGCTAGCCTTAAATTAACCGGATCAATATCTACTTTTATCACAGAGGCCTATTCTCCAGGGTTTTGACTATTACTTTAATCACAGCTTGACTAATTCATTCACCAACCAGCGACGAGAATGGTTGTGAAATAAATATTATAAAAGGATACAATTTAGTGCATGCCCTGCCGCGCGCGTGTGTGTGTGTTTGTGTATGTTTGTGTGTGTGTGTGTGTGTGTGCGCGCTTGTGTGTGTGTATATGTTTGTCTGTGTGCGTATATGTGAATTTGTGTGTGTGTGTGTGTGTGTGTATGTGTGTGAGCATGTGTGTGTGTGTGTGTGTGTGTGTGTGTGTGTTTGTGTGTGTGTGTGTGTGTGTGTGTGTGTGTGTGTGTGTGTGTGTGTGTGTGTGTGTGCGTGTGTGTGTGTGTGTGTGTGTGTGTGTGTGTGTGTGTGTGTGTGTGCATGTGTGCGTGTGTTCGTGTGTGTGTGTGTGTGTGTGTGTTGCAGTGCGGGTAAGTCGGTAGAGTGTGAATATAACAACATCGGGCCGTGATTTATCGCAATGGAGCACAGCTCCAGCGTTTGGGCCTGGCCTGTCCTAACGTATTTCACTGGAGCCATCAGCTATGATTAAACACCTGCTGTTGCGCGGGAACAAAGCGTGCGCTAATCCAATATGTATTTCTGACATCTTAAATATCAGCCAATCCCCTGACATCACGCGCCGCTTTTCCGCGGGATGGAATTCTAAAACATTTTTTTCTAATTTATGGACGGACTATAAATCAAAATTAAGCTTGTGGACAACGAAATATACATCAGTGCAAACTGAAGACGAAGAAGGCTCATGCAGCAATATACACGACTAACAGCATATAGGGCCCTGCAGAGTCTCTCTCTCTCTCTCTCTCTCTCTCTCTCTCTCTCTCTCTCTCTCTCTCTCTCTCCTCTCTCTCTCTCTCTCTCTCTCTCTCTCTCTCTCTCTCTCTCTCTCTCTCTCTCTCTCTCTCTTCCTCTTGTTTTATCTCTGCACATCGGTTTGTGACATAGTGACAGATATTCATTTGTTCTGTTTTTGTTGGAATTTCTTTTTCCTTAATTGCATTAGGAAAATAGTATAGAAAAGCATCCGTGAGGACACAACTACAAGCTAACACTTGTGTTAGCTTTCAGCACCATAGCTTCTACTATTTGTAGGTCTACAATTGGTAGGCTACTTTAATCTCCCAACATGTTGCTTCTACTATTTGTAGGTCTACAATTGGTAGGCTACTTTAATCTCCCAAATGTTCCTTCAGTTTTACAAATTAAATTAAATGAATTTTATAAACTTTCATTGTGCAGTCCTACAATGAAAATAGCCTCAACCTATGCTCTGCCTTTGTTTTATGATCCGCCATTAGACCTACCTGCCGAGGAGTTTCATTGATGGGCAGTAAAAAGCTAAACCAACCAGTTGGAGGCATAGTGTGTGAACTGCGTGGCACCCCCTGCACCCCTCTGGTTGGTCCAGGGGGGAACACTGTCCCTACCCTGACGCTCATTGTATGTGACTCTTCAATTCCGATGCTTCCCTGGATTTCCTGCACATTTCGGGGGTGTATTGCAGCGCTATGGACGAGCTGGACAGTCCGTTTGCGACTGGTAATGGATTCTTTTGCCAGGTCGCTGAGGAGCCATTTTTCTGTTTTTGATGCTTATGAACCCATGAAAGGCTGCAGAATCTCAACCCCTCCTCCATTTTCAGACAATTGAAAGCATGTCCTTTACTTCGGCATTGTATAAACTTTGTCTTACTTTTGTGTTTACTCTCCCAATGATGCCCTAAAACAATATAACTAAGGAACTTAACCAGATAATTGTTCAAAGTGGCCTTAATGAATGTACTAATGCGTTTCATGCTTTCTAATGAAAATGAAGTATATTTCAGGCATAGAAAGTTTGTGGCCAATAGGGCGGGTAATTTTCATAATGCTTTGTTATTGATGTTTATGTAAATAAGCATCACACTAATTGCACTTGAATCTTGCTCGAATGTGTACATGCAAGAAATCCTTGAAACGTGGAGAAAAACCAGTGTTTGCAGTAATTTCTAGCACCATGGATAGCGAATTGAACAGTAAATTCATATGGGGCATTTTGTGTCTTGAATTGATTTGTCTAAAACGTTTATAAAGTTAGATTGATTATTTACAAAGTGATATCAAAGGGGCATTTAGGTTTTTGTTTTCTTTAGTTCTGAGCATAAAGTAAAGTTTGGTAAAGAAGAATAGTCGCTCTGAGTTTAGACTCTTTAAGAAAAACTTTTAATAAAACGTCATCACTTCTATGTTGCTAATCATTTCAACACACGTTTTCTGCTTTATTGTAATTGTTATCGTGGATATAAACGATCCACACAAAA
>OLKM01000556.1:117500-145000 GCA_900291075.1 Melanogrammus aeglefinus | reverse complement strand
CGGGTGTGGGGATGGCTATTTGTCATAGAGGAGAGGGCTCATATAACACGTGGAGGGTGTAAAGCTGATGTCTTCATCGTACACAGAGGGCGAGCGGGCTCACAGGCTATCAGCAGCAACAGGGATTTCCCTTATTTCAGACCAATTGGAAATAAAATACATGTTACTAAACTTTGGCTACAGGGCTGTCCTCTGTTGAAAGGTTTCAGGAGGCCTGAACCTGAGGGAACGTACCTTGATGAGTGTTCATAAAACATTGAAAAAATATATATATATCCCAGAGGCCCATATTTAGAATTATAATTGTTTTGCGATGGACGTAATAACCTTAATCAGACATTTGAGTGCTTCTCTAAATGAATTGTAAAGAATGCTTTGTTACAATGACATCAAATATAAAATATGTAGAATATATATATATATATATATATATATATATATAGACTACTGCAACAAATAAGAGCCCTACCAGCTTTAGAGTGTAGATAAGAGTGAGGAGGAGAAGATGGCAGAGAGCAAACCTTCTCCCTGTTGTCTATTGGTTTAACGCCACGGGTCCATCCCAGCGTGCCCTGGCGGCCCTCACGCCTGCCTGAGTGTGAGGCGCGGGGCCCTTATGGGGAGCCTAATGGGAGTGAATACAGATGAAGGAGGGGATATTAAGTGACTCTATCCCACATCCAGGACACAATGGAAGAGTGATTGATGAGGGACAAAGAGCCAGCAGCAGGACAGAGGGAGTCCTCTGAGACCCTAGGGGGCGCGGCTGTCCACACACACGCATGTGTTTAGGTGTGTGTGTGTGTGTGTGTGTGTGTGTGTGTGTGTGTGTGTGTGTGTGTGTGTGTGTGTGTGTGTGTGTGTGTGTGTGTGTGTGTGTGTGTGTGTGTGTGTGTGTGTGTGTGTGTGTGTGTGTGTGTGTGTGTGTGTGTGTGTGTGTGTGTGTGTGTGTGTGTGTGTGTGTGTGTGTGTGTGTGTGTGTGGTGTGTGTAAGGAAATGGGGAGAGAGGGGAGAGGAGAAGAGAAGAAAGGAGGGAGGAGAGAGGAGGAGAGGAACAGTGTGGCAGCTCATCTTGGGAGCAGCAGGCAGAGTATGCAGTCTATTTGTATGAGTAATCAGCCCAGTACCTACCCCTCCCCCCCCCCCCTCCCCTCCTGACTCCCTCCTCCCCTCCCTCCCACACATACCCTCCCTCTCTGTCAGCCATGTTTGCTCAGTGATTTTCTCAACAAGACAGCCATTGACACTGGATGGATGGGGCTAATCCACTAGCACGGCGCAGCCCATCCCAGCAGGGTTACAGGTCTGAGATAGAGCACCACACCCACACACACACACCCACACACAAAAAACACACATACGCACACACATGCACACGCACACACTCTCACACTCTCTCTCACACATACACACACTCACTCACGCGCACAAACCTCAACTAATGTTCTGGCAAATATTTATCACCATCAATTTGGCTTTGGACTCCATGACATTAAAATACCACGTATGGATAACCTCTTGCTGCCAAATCGATATCGCTCTCTCTCTCTCTCTCTCTCTCTCTCTCTCTCTCTCTCTCTCTCTCTCTCTCTCTCTCTCTCTCTCTCTCTCTCTCTCTCTCTCTCTCTCTCTCTCTCTCTCTCTCTCTCTCTCTCTCTCTCTCTCTCTTTCTCTCACTCTCCCCCCTCTCTCCCTCGCTCCCTCCCTCTCACTCTATCAATCTCAGCCTCTCCCTCTCCCTCGCTCTCTCTATCTCTCTCTCCTTCTAGCTCCCTCTGTCTCCCCTCCCTCTCTCCCTCTGTCTCCCCTCCCTCTCTCCCTCTGTCTCCCCTCCCTCTCTCCCTCTGCCTCCCCTCCCTCCCTACCTCTTTACCCCCTGGTGGGGGTAGTAGTGATGGTGGTGGTTGAGGTGGTGGGGGTGGTGGTGATGGGGCATGGAGTTTTGCTGGCGGTAGTGGTGGTGGTGGTAGTGGTGGTGGTGGTGGTGGTGGTGGTGGTGGTGGTGGTGGTGGTGGTGGTGGTGATGGTGGTGGTGATGGTAGTGGTGGTGGTGGTGGTGGTGGTGGTGGTGGTGGTGGTGGTGGTGGTGGTGGTGGTGGTGGTGGTGGTGGTGGTGGTGGTGGTGGTGGTGGTGGTGGTGGTGGTGGTGATGGTGGTGGTGGTGGTGGTGTTGGTGGTGGTGGTAGTGGGGTTGGTGATGCTCGTGGTGGTAGTGGTGGGGGTGCTGGTGGAGGTGGTGGTGGGGGCTGCGTGGTGGTGGGTGGTAGTGATGGTGTGGGGGTGGCTGGTGGAGGTGGGGGTGGGGCTGCGGGTGGTGGTGGTAGTGATGCTGGTGGGGGTGGTGGTGGTGATGGTGGTTGGTGCTGATGTTGATGGTGGTGGTGGTGATGCTGGGGGTGGAGGTGCTGGGGGTGGGGGGTGGTGGTAGTGGGGGGGGGGTTGTGCTGAGACAGAGAAGGTCAATAGAGTGGCAGATTGCAAAGGAGCCTCATTCATGCTGCGCTGCACATGAATGATTTGAGTGTATTAGTAGCATTGTACTAGCCTGGTAGATAGCATTAAAAAAGTGTTCATCGCCAAACCGCATAAACTTGCTTACATATAAAGGAATATAACCTAGCACAAAACTGCAGATATAGTATATGGCAGAATTGTTTTTCTTCTTTGGAAGGCTTCACAATATTGTGCCAAACGTTATGAGCCTTCTAATAAAAAGACATAAATAAATAAAAAGCATTTACAAAAGAGGAGAAGCCAATGTTCTCACATCCGGAACAGACAAGCACTGTATGAGAATACCGTTGATTCACTCATCCCTTCTTTCTATCTGGCCTTCAGCTAATTGGCTGATCGCGTTCATACACACATTTCCCTCTAATTTAGCATTTGCTATGCCAACAGTAGCCTAGGCGCATCTGCGGGAACACGTCCCCCGCCCTGCATGTACTGTGGTGTCCGTCAACACGTCCTTCACCATCTGTGTGTGTGTGTGTGTGTGTGTGTGTGTGTGTGTGTGTGTGTGTGTGTGTGTGTGTGTGTGTGTGTGTGTGTGTGTGTGTGTGTGTGTGTGTGTGTGTGTGTGTGTGTGTGTGTGTGTGTGTGTGTGTGTGTGTGTGTGTGTGTGTGCGATAAGATAAATTATCTTTTTGGTTTGATAACCAATTTTTCCACGAGTCAAGCTTGCTGGATTGATAAGTATTAGGCGACATAGATCATAACTGGTTGGTCGTTGTTTTTAAACAAATGTGTTATTATGCCCTCTTCCAAGCTCTTAAACTAAGCAACAGCAAAAACGCGCAGGCAATAGGCGCGCAAGTGGGCCCCTACAACGCAATAATGCATTACAAAACTCCAAAGTCATCCAGTTTGCGCTAATCATTGCAATTAGTCGTGAATTATCTCCGGACTCTGACAGACGTTCCTTGTAACTCTCTTTTATTTCCACCCCGCGCTAATCAGCGGCGCTCATTACAAACGCTGATTAAACTGCAAATTACCCAGCAGCGGCCCCGTCCGCACTTACCAGCGCCTCACTCAATATCAATTAAGCCAAGCAGCCCTTCTGCACTCTCCCAGCGCTTCCAAATGCTTGATAGTGCCACTTATTAGTTTGGAAAACTCGGAAAATACCAATAATCAACGGCCATGGAGCTAGAATGAAATAGCCCAGGGGCGGGAACCAAATGCAGTCACTTTTCTATAAGCCACTTTTTTTTTCTATTGGAACATTTTATTCCCAGATTGTATTTGCACATTTGATTGCGATTCGACCCATAATTGTCGAACCACATCTCACCCCACCACAACAGCACGGATATTTATTTTCTTCATTAATTAATTAACAGATGACAAATAAAAATATTCATAAATCATAGGAGTCCGACCATATTAAGCTAAATGTAACTGTTTCACCCAGCATGTGTTAACAAATCCTCTAACTGCTTGTGTGACCTTTAGCAACCCGAATGCAAAATGGTGTTGATCGTTTAGATGTCTAAAGATTGTTTTGGTTTTCTAAGTGGATGTTTACTTAATAATTTGTGATCAGTTAAATTAATTATTTAGTAAGTTATTCAGTATTTTTCACGAATCACTTAATAAATAGGCCTCACTGGAACAAAATAATTAAAGTGTGAATAAGAAAATCATAAAAAAAATCATTAATATTACGATTTTAAGATAATAATTAATTGCAAAGATCATAATTTTTTTAAATATTTATGTACAAATATTACTACGTCAAATAGCCAAACCCATTATTTCAAAAGGCTACAGGCTTTTGTTTGAAGACAAATTGGTAATCCATTTATGTGCATTGTTGTTTCTGCGCTAATGGTTTAAATATCGACAGGCTCCCTTTTGTATTTGCAACAGAGCAAAGTTATAAAGGTATTGGAAGATCAAAAATTACATTTCAATAAAGTATTTGCTCAATACATTCTTATTAGCAAGTTATCTTGAAGACTGAAATATATTTCATTGATAACGCAAATCAATATCCTGCATGGATTAACCATAATGCTTCAACCTGGAAACTTAAAATGTATATTTTACATAGATCTTTTTTTGGGTTATAATCAAAATAAGCAAGATATACGGGGAACTATTGTGATAGTATTCAAATGCACAGGGTACACAAAAGGATAAACACTGGTGTTTTGCTGTGTGTCTTCATGGTAACAATTCAGTAAGAGAGGAAAAAACAACAAAGCACACATTCACACACACACACACACACACACACACACACACACACACACACACACACACACACACACACACACACACACACACACACACACACACACACACACACACACACACACACACACACACACACACACACACACACACACATCCACAGATGCACACAGCACAAAGACACAATATTTGTCTAATTGGTTTTGCAGAGCGAGAGAGATGTGTGAGTAACATACAATGCTTGCTAACCTGCCAAAGAGAACCATGTTAATAACATACTAGTTAGAACCACGTTAATAACATATGCTTGTTAACGTGCCTGCTTTCATTGGTTGTTGAAGACCTTCATAACTTCACTTCAACAAAAAAAAATATATATATTTTAAAAAATGAAAAAAATAGGGTTCTCTTTCTTTGGTCATTCCTAAATGATAATGTATTCTTTACTTGTAAAATCAAGAATACAAACATGGCAAAGATCCACAAGATTGGCTGCATCCCAATAATCTAGTCGCATAATCTATCTAAATTTCCTCTTGCATCTCGCTTTGGCAAAGCAGTGAATCAATATATAATGAAACCAGATATAGCCAGCTGCGGGGCCAACTAGTATACATGTTCACAGTTAGCACACCTATTAAAATAGCAAATGGCATACAAAATGTTTATATTTTTGGTCACTTTGGCACTCAGATTATGTAGTTTTAACACTACTTCCATTCCTATTCTTGAGGTTATCAAATAGAAGGCATTCTGAATAGGCTTCATGTGAGAAATTCAGATAGGCTACACTTACCCACACTAATGGGAAGATTCTGGCTATTTACTCTGTCTTTCGGGACATTTATTTCAAATAAAATAGCATCAAATAAATCTTAGAGATAAGTTTGATTCAAAATGATCAATTAATATTTGACCGGATTTGGAAATTGTCAGCTAAAATGAAGATAACACAGCATCTATCGTTTTATATATAGTTATGCTAAATTTAAAATAACCAATAGCCTATAGTTTGTTGCATTTATGAAATGTGTGTGTGTAGGATGTGACGTTTATTTTAGATGACAAAATATTAACAGTATAATTTTGATTTTCAACATAAGACGTAATTAGGGGTCTGAGCAGCGAAGCTGCTTGGCTCCTATTATTTTTGTAACGTTATTGTGAAGAAATTGTGAAGAAATCATGAATTAGTTTTATTTCTCCTCACCTATCTAGACTCAAAATTCTTTCAGAATATTAATCTCTAGAATCAGACTACAAAAATAATCCAAAATTCACCAAAATTGGTGCCCGAACACTTTTAGCGTTGCATGTTTCAGATGCTGGAAGGATGCGCAGGTGCAGTGTGCCATGCAGATGACATACTTGTGTATGGCAACAGCACAAAGACCCAGCACAATGAGAGACAGCGTCAGGTCCTAAGAAAACTCAAGGAAGAGGGACTGACACTAAATGGGGAAAAATGTGAGTTTGCAAAAGACAGCATGATGTTTCTGGGCCATTGTGTCACTTTGGATGGGGTGACACCTGACACAGGGAAGATTAAAGCAATACAAGAGATGCCTGCACCAACAGATATCGAAGGGGTGAAGAGAGTGATGGGAATGGCCAATTACCTCAGTAAGTTTTTGCCCCATCTTGCATCCTATACATGCCCGATCAAAGACCTGCTATGTGGAAAGAACGAGTGGTGTTGGGAAGAGCCACAGAAGGAGGCCTTTCAAAGGCTCAAAGCAGAACTGAGTTCCACACAGGTGTTGGCTGCAAACTCACCGACAGCTGAAATGTGCGTGTCAGCGGACGCCTCATCGTTTGGACTAGGGGGGGTCCTAACTCAACAGCAGCCAGATGGAACATGGAGACTCATTGTGTTCATCTCGAGAGGTATGTCTGATACCGAAAAACACTATGCACAAATAGAGAATGAAGCTCTGGCAGCTACGTGGGCATGTGAGCGTCTGTCCTCCTATCTCATCGGACTGAAATTCAGATTAGAGACAGACCACAAGCCACTAGTGCCATTGCTAAGCACCAAGGCTCTCGATGAACTTCCCCCCGAGAGTGCTGAGATTTAGACTAAGGCCGCTGAGGTTTATTTATGACATTGTACATGTGCTGGGTAAAAGCTTGATAACTGCTGACACATTATCAAGGGACCCTATAGAGCATACTTTCACACAGGAGGAAAGTAGAACAAGGCAGCGACCACCGTATTCGTGGATGCGGTCACTCAGAGTCTTCCTGCCACAGAGCCCAGATTGAAAGAAATTATAGAGAGACAGAAAACCGACCCGGTCTGTGCGAAGCTGATCAGGTACCGTGAGATGGGGTGGCCAGAAAGACATGCTCCCCCCAGAGCTGGCCCCCTTCTGGCCTGAAAAGGGTAACATCACACTGACTGGACAGCTGCTTCTCAGAGGCCAAAGGATTGTGATCCCACGTGACATGAGACAGGAGATTCACTGTCCAAATCAGTCAGATGGTGGAAAACTGTAACACGTGCTCACAGCATAGGGAAGAACAGCGAGAACTGTTGCTGACCACACCTGTGCAAGATAGACCCTGGAAAAGAGTCGGCTCAGACTTGTTTTTCTGGGAAAATTAGACATATCTTCTTGTAGTGGACTATTTTTCACGGTACATAGAGGTAGCCCGTCTCAAGGTAGCTTCAGCTGTGACTGTAGCTGCCCTCAAGGATGTTTTCGGTCGCCATGGGACACCAGAGACTGTCGATTCTGACAATGGGCCGCAATACAGTTGTTCACTGTTCAAGTCCTTTGCCATGGAATATGGGTTTAGTCATGTCACAAGTAGCCCCAGATACCCCCAGGCAAACGGAGAGGCAGAGCGGGCGGTGGCCACAGTCAAAGGATAGTGGAAAGGAGGAGGTGACAAAGCAAAAGCGCTACAGACATTTCGGGCTACACCGTTGGAGAGTGGCTACTCCCCAGCACAACTTCTTACGGGAAGAGAAATTCGCTCCGACATACCACAACATCCAGCAACGCTCCGTCCTCGGTGGCCGAACATCAAGGGCTTCAGAAGGTCTGAAAAGCAGGCGAAGGAGGACCAACAACGCCGTTACAACTTGCGTCACAGAGTTCGCTCCCTGCCACAGCTGCAGCCAGGTCAGGACGTGTGGCTGACAAGAGAGAGGAAGCAGGGCACTGTCATTCAGAAGGCGGTAACACCTAGGTCCTACCTCATTCACACTGATGAAGGACAGCTCAGGCGTAATCGCACCCACTTGCGCCCAGTACAAAATACACAGCCCCAGACAACACCAGACACAGACGAAACACCTGATACAGGCCAAAATCCAGGTAACACAGACACACCCACTGACACTACTAGGGAATCAAAGAGCCAAACACATACAGAGGCCAATAACACATATGTGACCTCTTCAGGTCGTGTCTCACGCCCACCAGGGACGTCTGGATCTCTAAGGACTGTTGGCCTGTGGTATGAGCTGGTGAAGAGAAAAAAAACAGTGAAAAGTTGTCCACTTTTTAGATTTAAGTTCTCTGTTTATGTTTACAGCTTTACGCTTTATGTGATACCTGTAAGGGGGTTTAAGTTCTCTGTTTATGTTTACAGCTTTATGCTTTATTTGATACCTGTAAGAGGGTTTAAGTTTTTGTTTATGTTTACAGCTTTGTGCTTTATGTGATACCTTACAAGAGTGTTACTAAGGAACCTACAATATTAAGCTTTAGGTAATATATAGTTATATATTCTGAGATAACTGTTCAAGTGTTAACAGTGAACCCTGTTTGTTATTGAAGGGATTTCTTACTTGAGATGTTGTGTAAAGAACATAGCGGAGCTATATGTATGTTGTTGCACGGACCCTTTTAGGTGGACAGATGAGTTCCGGTTCAAGAGTAAACACGTTGTTTGCAGCTCCGTCTCTGTCTACTTCATTAACCCTTGCCTAACGTAACAAATACCCCCCACTACTAATAAACCCAAATTGTGGTACTGCACCAAAAGGTGGCGCTATTTAAAAAAAGATATGACCTAGCCTTATTTCTCCTTGCGAGATTGACCTGGACTCAAAATTCTTTCATCATATTAATCTCTAAAATCAGATGCATCTTTTTCACCCTGGTCTTCTGCTCTAAAAATGTTTACTTTTCCCACAATTTCATAGAAAAGCCAAACATCCAGCTAAACATGACATTCTGTCATTGCCACTCATTAAGAAACCCAACATTGAACAGCACCTGAAATTCATCAGGCAATCAACATTCTGGCTCATTAGTTTCCAAGAATCGGACTGCCAAGACACAGTAGGCATTAAGGGGAACTTCTTTATTGAGCATTTTTCCTTCGTAGTCATATTCATAGTTCTTCTGTTGGTGTTCTTGACTACAAATGTTTAATTTCCCCAGAATTTCAAAGATTTTTCAGCTTTGAAGAAAGCCCTTAATTCACTTGAGAAATGTATGCTTTGAGTTTTCTGGATGTTGTGTGCTTATCAATAGACATTTTGACCATGTGAATGAGGCTGCAGTTCAGGTTTATAAGTGGAACATCTTTCCTTAAATATGACCAATATATCTTCCATTAGTGTGTGTTCGTGACTTTTAATTTTGCTCGGACCCCGTTAATCACTGCTTGCGGTTATATTTATTATTATTATTATTATTATTATTATTATTATTATTGATTTACTTTTTAAATGCAAAGCTACATGGAGCCACTGCACACAGGGTTTTTAAGGGCTGCGGGTTTCTGACCGCTGGTTTTGACTGAAAACGCAGTCATGAAATTAGGGAGGGTGACTCAGTTTACACGCATGCGCACTGCTTGCAAGGCGCAGTACCCATACGCATAACTCTCCAGCATCACTCACTCCTTTACAGCGCAGCAAGGCTATCCAAAACACTGAGAAATGGCAGACCCAAGAATACGGCAGGTGAAGATAAAGACCGGTGTTGTGAAACGGTAAGCACGTTGTTCGATGTTTGAAATGTGAAAGATGCAGAGCTTCGTATAGAGACAGTAGCGTGGTAGCTTAGCTCTGAGAGCTACATATGACAACAGAGCTCGGCTAGCATTACAAGCAGTTCTCGTCCTCTTAGCGTATGTATCAAGCACTGGTAACTCAAGCAACCTGCCATTCTTTATATCAATTCGTTTATTGTATAGCAAGATTGCCTTTCGCATTCAATGTCGTTATGGTATTTCAAAATATAGGCAAAATAAGCTTGCTAGTAGTACCTCGTACATGGGTGAGGTATTTGATGCTAGCTAGCTACGCTTCTTTCTTTTATTGAGAAATCAATTACGGACCCATTAACAAATGCATGTAACAAAGGTTCAAATATATAAACCATAGATATAGTTTGTATTAAAGACCTGTCTTGTTTCACAAATGTTATAAATCCATCCCTTCGTTGTTGGTGTTGTGTGAAGTCATGTTCCTGTCACGTGTCTGGGCCAAAGTCCAAAATATTCCAATTTAATCGATGCATTTGCACCTTTATGCAAACGTATTTAGCATCACTATTACATGTGTGATTCTGACTTTGAAACAGAAATTTGAATTGGAAACACATTGGCCATCAGCTGCACATATTCATATAGCAATGTGAGTGTTGTTCAGACCTAGTAATAATAATGCACTGTCAACTGTGATGGATGATATAACTACTAAGGTGCAGTAATTATAATGGCCTTTGAAGATGAGCAGATGATTTTCAGTTTGGTTGAAACTACAATCTACACAAGTGCATGCAATCCGTTATGGTGCATTACTCTGAAACCTGATAAAGGAGGTCACAGCCAGTTGCAAGGGCAACCTTTCTTATCATGCTAAATATTCAAAAGCTTTACATTTCTATTAACATAATGTGCTCCCTTGAAAAACATTGCATTAATATTGTCCTACTGCCAATGGACCTTTTCTACAGTGCTATATTGATTGGGTTTGGACTGCAAATCGTTGCCTGTACTGGGTCGGTAATGGTAAATGGTTCTGTTCATAGAATTGGTAGCGGATTAGGGCTACCACTTGCCACTTATTTTCACATCAATTCCTATAAATGGCAATTTTTCATCACTGTACAATCAACACTCCCGTTTTCTCAATCGCTAGTCTAATGGAAAAACAAAGGTTGCATTCTAATAATATACGTATTCAGCAGCTATCATTGTTGAGGAGGACAAATATACCTTATTTTAGTGTAGATGACTCTTATAGGAAAATATCTCAACGTCGGCTGGGCAGTAACAACAAAGGTGAAGGAGTCGACCATCGTGGAGAGTTTAGAATTGGCGGGAGAGACCAAGTTAATTTGCAATACACAAGGGTAAAGTATACATGTCTGCATGGCTACGAGACAGTTAACGGGATCTACAAAACATAGATCTCAGTAGATTGGCCTCAGTATCAGACTTCGTGGCTACAGTATGTGAAACTATCTCGGGGCTTAGATTTCATTTTCTGATGTACCATGAAGATGTGAATAAGAGAAGAATTAATTTGATTAATTAAAATATCTACCTGGGGCAATATTTTCCATCTAACTCTTCAGGAAGAAAGCATAAAAATACAAAAGAATTTGTGAAAAAGAGAAGTATAATGTTATAGGATCAATAATATATCGTTATTTGGCAGCAGTGTATAGTTTCTCGTATCGCACGAAGAAGGGTGAGGTTGTATTGACGTATCAATATTTTGTCCCACCCCTAGTCCACACACGTATGACCTCGGGTGTCAATCCAGGTTTTTGCGGGCCTTTTTTGAGATTGTTGCAGCCTAAAATGCCTGTTGCGTGAGCTTTTCCAAAAAGTTGCGATTACAGTGCGAGAGGAAGTGAAAGTTGCGATTAAAGTGTGATTTTTCTGATAAATATTAAGTTATTACTGCAATTTTACACATTTAATTTGCTAAATATTAAGTTATTACTGAAAAAATATTAATTAAAAGAAAAAAAACAGAAGTGGTCACATGAATACTTAGTTCTTGATTCTTTCCGGATGCAACAGCCTGTGTCATGGTGATCTGTCTCGTCATCTGACGTCCTGCCTGCAGTTCTGTAGTTATGTTTTCGCGTTGACAAAATGCTTATCAATGGAAGATATCCGCTCATGTTCTTTCGCAGTTATTTTCCTTGGCAAGTGTGAAACGTTGGACGCCCACATGCTGCATGAAGGTTTGAATCGCTTGAAGTAGTAAACAAGGAAGTAAGGTGGAAGGTAGTTTGTCCACGTCAGTTCAGGACGACACCACTGATTGATCAAATTTGCGGGAAAGTTGCGGTGGTTGGTTAAAATTGCGACACCGCCCTCAATTCACGGTGATTGGTTGAAGTTGCAAATTTTGCAACGTCGCGAAATCTTGGGAGGGTCTGATATAACAGGCATTAGGCAGCGTAGGGGCGTGGAGTGTTTTGGGGAGAACTGAAAAAACATAGGATTTTACTCCTGTTTTTTGCTAAATTAAGGTCTTATTTCAGTAACAGTGATCAAATGGCATCAATTTCTATCGTGCCCATCTTATAAGACGTACAACTATTATTTCTTATCAGAAGAAAGGGCACGCGACTGTGGCATCCGAACATGGATGCGGGCGTATATGGGCATATGGTCCCCATTTATACAGTAGGAAAAAGTTGTTCATTAAGATGCTGCAAAAGATGGATCATATATTTAGGTATTTTTAGTTTGTTAAGGTTTGAATCAAATTGTCCATTAGTTTGAAACCAACAATTAAAGAAATTGGGCCAAATCGCCCAGCCCTAATTTCAATGTATCTTGGGCATCGTGGATTGTGTGGAAACCTCTTCTACCCAGATGCACTCATTCCGTTTAGAGTTCTTATCCTACAAATACATCTCATACGTGTTTCTTCCTGTACTGTCTGGAGGCGTTGCCGTCGGTGTAAAATATGTGTCATCCCCAATGTTGACATGCTTATCATCATTTCACACCTCTTCAAATCTGCAGTCTCTCCCTGTCCTGCCGCCTGCTGGCTCCATGCATGTCTCTGGTGCCCCCCCCCCAGCTCTCCTCTGTTCAGCGGGGCTCTCTTATGCAGGGCCCTTCCTCCTCCTCGCGGTGCCTCTCTGCACATTGCACTCAGCGGGACCCTGGCCAGGCAGGCGGACGCTCTTAATAAAATGACAACAGTAATTTGCCTTTGTCATTGCGGTCCTGGGCTCGGAGATGTGCCGCGGCTCAAAGATACAGTTCCTCGGAGGAAGGCGGCCGACGAATGTCTGGGCTCTAATTCCCTTTTTTTTTCATTTTCCAGAGAGCTGCCTTTTCCATTAAGCCCGGGGTGGCAGGTCCATTTAAAACCAGCCCGGACCACCCACCCGGCGTTCTCCACCGAGCTGTAGTCTGGGAGAAATAAGAAATTAACATCAGGGTTGGCTTGGCTCGTGGCGGTGGTGGGGGGTGGACATTTTGTTATTAGACTGTCCTTCAGTTTTATTCAAATGATTCCCACCTTCCTCCTTCTCCATCTCATCGCCCCCTCCCCCCGCCCCACCCTCCACTCAACGCTGTGACTTTCCAGAAGAGTGGCACCCCTCATTCCAGCGTGGGGAGATGGGAAGACACACTGCTCCTGCATATGCGCCCAGTTTCAGGGCGATCTTGAGGGGAAAAGTATTAAAAGGAGCGGTAATTGATAGTAAAATATGCCCGTGGCTGGGCGATGGGTCCCAGTAATGTGGCTGATTAATGGAGGAGCACTCGCGACCGATACTGAAATTATTTTTGCTTTGTCATTCTGATGAGCAAGCGCAGCCGGAATAATACTATTAGTTGTGAATCATTATCAATAGGGATATTTTCAAACTCCATTATACCAATGAAGGTCGGACTCTATTTAATGTGTTTAGTTCCATTTGGCCCCTAATTGATAATCAAAATGTATCAATGTACTCAAGCCTCAATTTTCACTAACAATCAAGGAAAAGTGGGCCATTTACCACCTGACTTGGTCCAAATTAGGGCCTAAATTGATGATCAATTAATCTCTACAAAAAGACCTGTGACGGTTGGCTACGGGGGAGAGCTGTGTGTGCGTGGTGATGGATAGAGAATGATCCTCGTGCTCACAGCTGAACTTAAGGTACTGAAGAACCGGCTACAATTTTTTCCAGGGTGCATGATTTTGTGTTGCCACTAGCCAAAGCCTGGTTTCTTCTAACGAGGGTTGAACAATTCAATATTTATGGAATCCCATTGGACAGAATGTACACATAGAGGTGCTTTTTCGAACTCCTATTATCTTCTGTCAACATCCTTGTTCATTCAACAAAAAGTACAAGAGCTGTTTGTAACGGTGAGATCCACAAGCAGACGTCTAGTGCTGTCTAAATGCTGTGCGGCCGCATCACTGCCCTACGCAGTGCAGTGTACCCCCATGAAGAGAAATGATGGGGTGGGGGAGCGGTATATCTGGCCCGCCTACAGGTGATGATCTGACTCCATCCTCACTCTTGACACATGTTGGAGGGGTGGGGGGGGGGGGGGGTGGAATCAGGATGGATGGTCCACCCTATGAAAGGTGACCAGCACAGCCCCCCCCCCCCTCCCCTTTGGTTCAGCTTTTATTGCTTGTCTGAGAGACGGGACGTGTGTGTTTTATGTGACAATGTAACACCGGGGCGCCGTCGGCGGGACGTTGAACTGTGGTTGGCGTGTTGTCTCATTTGCGTCCTGTTTGTGCAGGTTGGCCAAGGAGGAGGTCATGTACATAAAGGAGGTCAAGCAGCAGGAAGAGAAGATTGAACGCCTCAAGGTGGAAGATAAGGACTTGTGTCCTCATGTCCTCAGTAAACAGGTACATGGGTGTGGGGGCTGGTATGAACGGGATTTTGGTCATTATCTTTTAAGATTTATAACTAGGGCTGTCACACGATTTTAAGAACTAATTAATTTGTTTTAGTAAAATTCAACTCTAGTAGGGCAGTGAAAACATATCCGAGAAAATAATTGAACATCGCTTTTGTGTTGTACATATATGGTCACGGGCGCGCGTGTCGTTACAAAAGTGAATTTGCATTTCGCATTCCACGTGACAAAAACTTGACAGCTTTGCACTAAAACTTCTCATTCATACTGCGAGCATCAGCTCCTTGGAAAACAGACCAGGCCACTAGTCTGCAAAACTCCTAAACACGTGAGTCAATATGGGATCTGTGTGTCAATAGGACATGACGAACATAGTATCTTTGTGGTAAAAGAAGTGTCATGTATTTTGACATAATTGGCTTGAGAATATGCTTTAATTGGCGTAAAATAATTTGAGTTATACAGTCTAGATTGTGAAACTGTTGTTGAACCAAGATCATCCCTTGTGTTAACTGGGCCTAGAGCTTTGTACGTTTCATGACTGAGCAGAGATTTTCCTGTAAGATTCTGTGTCTCTTTGTGAACCACGGTGGGTCCACAATAATAATGTGAGACTTTGGCATGGGTGTCATTGGTAATCATCTTGATGTCATTAAATGATGCAACTTTTGGGAATTGCGGCCACAAGCTGGTAATTGAAGGCCTCCTGATAGTCCGCTGGCCCATTGCGTTCTCCTCATTCGTCAACACTCTGGCCGAGTGTCTCTCTTCCCCTCGCCTGCAGCAGGCGGGTCAGTCCGTCGTCAACGGGTGCATGATAGAGCTTGTCATGCTGTTTACATGAACAAGTACAACTATACAGTACATATAATAACGTGGCACAGTCTTGTGGTTCAGAGGGTGCCATTCAGGATGGTGAGGTGCTGAGCAGGGGTTGGGATTATGGCGTGCCAGGTGCATTCAAGTGTGGGCAGGTGGGCTGAGGCGGGGTTAGGTGAATTAAGAACCGTGTTGTTGGTTCAGCAGCAGAACCGTGTGGTTGGTTCAGCAGCAGAACCGTGTGGTTGGTTCAGCAGCAGAACCGTGTGGTTGGTTCAGCAGCAGAACCGTGTGGTTGGTTCAGCAGCAGAACCGTGTGGTTGGTTCAGCATCAGAACCGTGTTGCTGGTTCAGCAGCAGAACCGTGTTGCTGGTTCAGCATCAGAACAGTGTTGCTGGTTCAGCATCAGACCAGTGTTGCTGGTTCAGCGTCAGAACCGTGTAGGTGGTTCAGGTTTTGTGATTGGAGCGATGCTGGGCTCTGAGCAATACACCCATTGCATGTTTTATACTGCAGCCTGCTGCTCCCGCTGGGGGTATTTGCAGCGAGGGGGACGGGGATAAAGTGGTAGTGGAATAACATTGTGATGCCCCTTCACATCTGGAAGAGTGCGTCGGAACTACTGAGACTGGAATCCTGCGGTTGAAATACTTTACAATACTTCTATAGTTTCACTTCAGAGCCATGTTTACGTGACATGTTATACAAATATATGGTAATGGTTGAAATATGGAACTGGGTTAAAGTAGGGATTTATTTGATGCAGATGTTCATGGTGACTGTCAACTAGGGGTTGGGGAGATGATCGATCCGTGTAAGTCTTCTTTGATACCAAGTAGATTCACAAATTCCACATTTCTTTTGATTATTTGTGTTTTTGTGTCAGGTTTATATTATTGCAATCAGTTTCTATATCCCCTCAAATATGAAAACGACAATTTTATACTCGCGTTACTCTGCTTTCATCCCATCATTTGACGCCTTTCTTAATGTAGAGTGGACTGGATCTGAACATTAGCGCTCTGATTTAATGAATCCATTATCCATTTGTGATCTAAATGTGACCCCAAGAATAGACTGGACCTTGGAGACCCCTGCTGACATGGTTATTAGGGGTGTGCCAAAAAATGGATTCATATAAGAGTCGCGATTCTCATTTACTACGATTCAGAATCGATATGAAATGCCCCAAAATCGATTCAATTTCACAACTTTTTTAAATATTTTCTTTTAAGGCTACTGAGAAATATTAATGTTTTGTGCAACAGTTGGGTTCCACATGATATTTTTGGTACTGCAACATTCCTGTGAAATGAAAATGCATCTTGTTCAACTGTACCATTTTTATTATACAGAAGCACATTCATTATGAATCAAATTGTTTGAATCGAATCGTAGCCCCAAAAATCGGAATCAAATCGTGAGATAGTAAAAGATTCCCACCCCTAATGGTTAACGTCTTTGCGTCCACAGGTGGAGGTTCTCCAGGAGGCCAAGATGATGGTCCCAGACTGTCACCGCCGTCTGGCCAAGGCCCACGCAGACCTGTTCCAGCTGATGGTAGGATCACCACCCAGAACACCACCTACCTGGCAGGACCTCTGGTTTAATATAGGTCCTCATGATAACACATCGCTCTGATCTTCATCTGGGATCCAGCAGTCCTACTGTGTAACAGGAGAACCTCTGGTCCAGTAGTCCTACTGTTTTACAGCAGAACCTCTGGTCCAGTAGTCCTACTGTTTTACAGCAGAACCTCTGGTCCAGTAGTCCTACTGTTTTACAGCAGAACCTCTTGTCCAGCAGTCCTACTGTGTAACGGCAGAATTTCTGGTCCACTAGTCGGACTGTGTTATAGCAGAATTTCCTGGAAGAAAAGTTATTTGCACGAGTGGATTAAGTTTTCAGATGGGATTTGAATGTGCATAACTGCTTTGGCAAGACTAGACGTCTTGATTTAAAACCTTTTCAGAATTTTTTGGGGGCTTTTCTAGTGATTGCCAAGTTTGTGTGTTCCAATTAAGCTCTTATACAGAGCCCCGCTTCCAACAACAAGATCGGGTGAAACAAATATAAAGTGACAGAAGGTGAAACGGGCCGTTCACCCAGACTTGACCTAATTTACAATCAGACCTAAGATATGACTGTAAAGTCTGAATAGGCTCCTACTTTGATGTAAGCATGCGGAAAGAGTGGGATCCTATCTTGTAGTTTGTTATATAATCTTCAGGCTATAGTTTCCTTTTGAGATGTTTGTTTTAAAGTGGACTACAGGAAGATTATTGTCTAGAAAAATATCCCCTTCATGGATTGACTGGTGGATGGGTGCGCGCTATTCATGAGATGCCTTCTAGTGTGAAAACGGAATAAAGAACTGCAGGGTTAAAAGAAAATCAAAATGGGTGAATGTGTTCATTAATATAATGAATAACAATCGTTGGCCCTCAGTAGGTTATCATATTGCACATGTACTTCTTTCTTGCACTATGGGCTGTATTCATGCACATTTGCATCGTGAAGTCTTTACTTCATGTAGCCATTTCTTACTATTTTCAATGTATTGACTGTGTTTTGCTTGAATAAGGTGACTTTAGCTGCACAGTGAGGCCTGCTTCTAATGGCGAGCAAGGTTGGATTGAGAGCAATATGTTGTGATCGTTCCATTAGACTCATTGACTTCTGTATTTGAAGGAGCTGACACTAATGTAGCAGTCAGAGCAGCTTCATATCAGCTATTGACCTAAAATCAGTTACAGTACACGGTCCCTGCTTAATCCACTCAACATCCTCTGTATCCATTCGAATCTCGTCGTGGAGAGGAGTTTATTGAATGAAAGTGAAGTCTATGGTTTTCTCGCATGTGATGTTTTCAAAATTGTAAAAGAATTGCAATACTTTTGGTCCTTTTTACTAATTCCCAGTATCTTCAAACCACAAAAAAGCCCATGTTTATGTGTGTGGGTTGTGCTCTGTTTCTGCAGGAAACACTGGAGGACTTGGCTGAATCAGAGGAGTACATAGAGGCCAGGAGCATATTGGACTCAGTGAAGCTTGAAGGATGATGTTCTTGCCGTGCGATGCACCACTAAAATATCCATTCCTTTCGTCAGGCCTTGTTTGGAAACACGGGAGCAATCAGAATCAGTCGGCCTCCTTGTAATTACCATCGTCGACGTGCCACTCCTTTCACTCCTTTTTCACGTGTTTCGCCTCTCTGTAGACAAACCCAAGAGACCATCAAAATGAACACATTGTGTTGTGTTCGCTTTCAAAATAAAAATTGTGATTTGCTTGCTTATGAAATCATATGTTTTAATATCAGTGTGTTATTTTTTGTTTGAGCATTGCCTTATTGTCTGCTCAACCAGTTCTAACAAACAGGTGGAATTATTTCACATTTATTTATAGTCATTGATATATTGAAAAAATGTGGGGTATATTTTACACATTTGAATTATACTGAAAGGGGAATATTTAATTTGAAAAATCAGCTTGCATCATTTTATCCTCTGCACAGAACTGTTCGGCAATATCAATGATGTAAATCGATGGTCTGCCATGTTCCTGCATGCTTTAAGAGCATGTCAAAACCTGTATGAACAAAATACAAACTTTACCTACGGGGCTTCACGCGACTTATTTCGTCAGATATCAGCTACATGTAGGCCTATTATACAACGAATAGCGGTGCATGAAATTGCAAATATTATCTTGCAAAAAAAGTATTCAACAATGGGCATGATATTGGGAATGGGAGAAGAAAAAAAGAGCTAAAATATTAGATAAACTCAGCGTCCAGACAAATTAGGGTTCCATTTGTCTTGCTCCTTATTGGACACATTTGGATAAGGCCGGGATCACCCGAGTCTCATCAGCTCTAATGAGGCGCCACGGCTCCGTGACGCCCAGCCGCTCCCTCTTGTTAAGAGAATCGCTCTTCAATGCTGATTATTTTATTTGCAGTCATAATTATATTTCTTTCGGATAAATCACGGTCTAATCGAGTCCTTGCAGGGCAGTGGCGATAATTAAGGCATGGGATGCGAACGGGGGTTCCTGCTGCAGCCTGCTGTGTGGTCGGTGCCGGCGGACGGACAGCTGATGGACGTCTGGCCCAACGCGCGCCTTCCTCCAGCGGCGCGCCTTCCTCCAGTGCGCCACTTCGCCTCTCCCCCTCTCAGCCTCATGCTCAAACACAACAACTTATTACTTCTAATCCCCCGACTGTCACCAAATCACCCGCACCAAACAAGAATTGAATTTGTTAAACGTGCGATTGTGCAGATGGAAGATCGATTTTTTTCTTCCTCTCCCTCCTTCCCTCTCTCCCTCTCTCCCTCCCTCTCCCAATCCCTCCCTCTATATAGAAATCTCTAATTGAGTGAATGCCGACGTCCAGTAGGGCGGACAGACTGCCGAGCGGACCCGAGAAGCAAAGCGGAGGGAAAACACAAAACAAATCAGGGAATGTTATTTATCAAAACATGGTGAAAGAAACGAAGTGAAGAAGTAAAGGCTCCAAGTACCCGAGTGTGAATAAAGGCGATGCATGATGACTCCTCAGAACTGGGATTTACAACTCACAAATAACATTGGCCTATGTAATTCCTGTTTTATTTTGTTTTATGTTTTATCAAAAGTCACTCCTCATCTCCAGGGCGCGTGCCAATGTCTGCTTTCCCCTCAGATGCGCCGCATTACCTCGTGTTGTGTTGGTTTGTTTGCCTGTTTGTGTTTCCATCACGTAGGAGATGGATGAGGGCGCAGAGAAACCTGCTGGGAGACCAGGAGCCTCACTTCTGGTCCTGGTTACCCTTACCCTAACGAGAGGCCTGTCAGCACGCAGGGCCTCATCGAGTTACAATCACTATCCATATTATGTTGTCCGTCTTATATATATATATATATATATATGTGTGTGTGTGTGTGTGTGTGTGTGTGTGTGTGTGTGTGTGTGTGTGTGTGTGTGTGTGTGTGTGTGTGTGTGTGTGTGTGTGTGTATAATATTCCATATCCTCAATAAAGGGAACATTATAAAATAATTAGAATTATTTGGGTAATTAGGTAGGCTAGATGCTGTTTTATGAGGCCTGATAATTGCTGGATATTAAATAGGTCTACTTCTGTAATAGAGAAAAGGTTGATTAGCCTATATCCCTTTCAAATGAAGTGCAGCCCAACAGTTCCTGCGATGTTTAGCCTTTATTAACTACAATTTACTTGAGTAGACTAAAGGCCTTAACAAAATGGAATTATATAGCTTATTGCAAATTATTGCAATTGTTTAACTTTCTGTATAATCGTACTTGCCAAGTAGCCCTGAAAAAAACTAAGGTCCAAATATTGTGTCATTTCAAATACATATTAAGGCTATAAAAAATGAGTATAATGGTCATATAATGTTGAATTATGTCCCTTCATTTAAGGCTTCGCAACTCGCGGCACCTTTCTCTTTTTTCCCTGTGGTGTGTGTAACACCGTGTGAGCCGATATCAGACGGTTGTTTGTTCAGCTATAGAGCATGCGGCGCTTGGGTCGTAAGCGCCCATCCATCACGCCGCGTCCCGCCGCTCTGAGCGGGGATCGGGACACCCACCCCGGAGACAACACCGGGAGGATCGCTCTGGTTCCAACACGCTTGAAGATCGGACTTAATTTCTATCGATGAAACCCTACAAACTAAGAAACACTCAAAAAGGCATTTACCAACTGGGATGTATAATTACTGATTGAGTCGCAGACCAGCCAATATCTTGCTTCTCAAATCACTGATCTTTCTTCCAACATTTGCCTTTTTAATACGAACCCCCAGATCTCCAGCTCCGTTATATTTCCCGACCATGAATGGATCGATCCATGGGTCTGCAACGGATCCGGGCGCGTGCAGACGAGGAGGGTCCAACCAGACCGCTGCACGTGCAGGTCGGCGACCATCAGAGAGCAGGCCGCAGGTGGAGGCGATGGCACGAGAGAAAGGTCCCAAAAAACACGGAGCGGTTTACGCTCGGACGACTCCTTTGTGCCACAAAGGTTCTATTCTTCTTCACTCCATAATAAAGCTGCCTTCACCGAACCTCCTCACATCTGCCCGATCCAGTTTTTTATAGAGCTTCAATATGGGGGCTGGCGCGCGGAGAAAGGCTGCTAATAGAGTTATTGGTTTAATGAGGCGAAGCCTCCAATAGACTGGCGCAAAACGTTGAGGCTGAATACGATAATTTCGATATGTTTAGGAAAAATCCATACAATAAATCTGCTTAAGCCCTAATGTGTGCTATAAATGTGTGTCGGTGTGGGGTTGAGGGGAGAGGGTTGAGGGGGGTTTGTACTTGCGGAGGCTGTCAGTCCCGTTCGGGACCCTCGTGCATGTGTCCCTGTATGAAAAAAAGACAACAGTCACGATTGAAGTTAACACGTCCAACCACCGACGAATTACACAAATGTGCCCACATATCATCCCTCCCCACTCCTTTACAGTCTGGCCCTGAACACGATACTAAACGAGCCCCCTTGTATTTCATACTGATTGTAGCCTAATAATTAGCATTTAATAAAGGCTTATTGATTTGGCACTAATTGCATGAAAGCCTAATGGTGTTGAAAATGAGCCTAGTTCAGATATCTAAAGTTTCTTATGCGGATTGTTAGAGCATGGTTCACAGATGCAGGAGTGAACGGAAGATGCGACCCTGTGGCCTGTGGGATAGGGCAAACAGCAGATGGACCTGACTGAAGGAAGAGATGTTGCGCAAAAAAATATACCAAACAAAGCAGGATTTTTTACAAAATCTGAAAATATAATATTATGCTCCTCAGAAGGATTTAGCTGATCTATTTCCCTGATTCGGGGCCTGTCTGTCTCTGTCCCATACATTAGCAGCTGTCTGCTCGTGTGGTAGGCCTACTATAAGGCAGTCAAACAGCACGCACAATTAGACAAATATTGTGGTGATCAAACATTTCTTAAACGGGTCGAAGCTTCCGTAGATATTAAATCAGTGTTTCTTTATTGAATGTAATTTAGAGAATAAATCAAACGCAATTACTGGAATGAGGAGGAATGAACTTATGTGGCTGGATAGGTGTGTGTGTGTGTGTGTGTGTGTGTGTGTGTGTGTGTGTGTGTGTGTGTGTGTGTGTGTGTGTGTGTGTGTGTGTGTGTGTGTGTGTGTGTGTGTGTGTGTGTGTGTGTGTGGTGTGTGTGTGTGTGTGTGTGTGTGTGTGTGTGTGTGTGTGTGTGTGTGTGTGTGTGTGGGGGGGGGGTGGGGGGGTGGGGTGGGCAGGTCGTCGTCTAACACATTCTTGAGCTTCAATTCTGATTGGTCGTCGTTTGAAGAGGCTCACGGGTTCATTCCGTTGTTAAGCGCCTCCCCATTCCTCTAAAGTACATTATAATGCAACAAACCTCCCTTTTAACCACAACCGAATTTGCTTTCATTTAAGGCCATATATATCCCTTAAACAGGTTAAAGTCCTCGAGGTTTGTGGACTAGCATTCCGCCCTGGAGCGGTGCGCAATGCTGTCGCATGCCGACCTCCTGGACGCTCGGCTCGGTGAGTTATCGGCACCCAACTCCGGTCTTCAACTCTACTGTAAGCTACTGGAGGCTCTTCTCATCTCAATCAAAGCTCTGAAAATTGTCAATTTGTTTCTTATATTGTCCTAATGTGATTGAACTAATTTATTGGAAACGTAATTAGGCAATTTTATTACTGCGTAATTTCATTTACCACTTTTTTTCGTGATCGAAATGAATTAAGTTTATTTAAATCTTACGTTGGACATTCGTCTGTCTATCTTTAGTCTTGTTGGTGGTATGTGGTGAAATGTATTTAACCCTGCTCCTAATATGTTATATTTTAAATGTGTATTTGTGTAAAGCCTTTGCTCATGCTCCCTTTGTAGTTAAATGTGTGTACATGACTTTTTTTTAAATCGTCAATGTTTTCCTCACTAATATATATTTTTCCCTCAACAAACAGGTAGGGAATGTCCTGTGCACTTCTAACACATCTAACCGAAGCTTTTGATTGGTCGCTCGTATAGGGATGAAGGATGCCGCGGCGGAGCTACTCGGACACAGGGACGCGTTGAAGTGCCGCCTCGGGGGAGGAGGGCCCGGGGACCCGGGGCACACAGCCGAGCTCGGGCCGGGCTCCGACGGCCATGTGGAAGGAGCGACCATGCTGCCTGGAGAGGACATCAACAACGGCGGCTCAACCGGTGGGTCCGCGGTGCAGGTGAACGCTAAAGGGGAGCAGGAGAAACAACAGCAGAACAACCCGAGCAGCGGAGGAGGAGGGCAGCAGAGCCAGAAACAGAAGCGCCACCGGACCCGCTTCACGCCGGCCCAGCTCAACGAACTAGAAAGGAGCTTCGCCAAGACGCACTACCCGGACATCTTTATGAGAGAGGAACTGGCGCTGCGGATCGGCCTCACGGAGTCCCGCGTGCAGGTATCAGTCTTTATGTTTTGGAGATCTCACTAACCACGAGAAAGGACATGAAGTAGCCTATATTGTAGGCTTCATGTAGCTTTTTTTAATTTGTAGAAAAAAACGTTTTTCTTCTTTATAGCTTTTTTTATTGGTTTCGCCAAATTACTTTATTAATTTATTATAAAGCATTTTTTATCTTAATATTTATCTTTCTTCAAAATCCTATACAATTCAACGCGATATGATGAAATGTATCTTATCTACTATCAAAATATTACGATCAATTATAAATGTTCATAATATTATTTTGTATGAAATAGAATGAGGAAGTCCTACTATAAAATAATATATTAAATTATATCAAACCAACAATGTAATCCATGAGGATGAAGAATCATAAATAGTAGGCCTATTTTGTTTTATTTAGCCTAGTGTTAATCATTAACACCTCGGTTATAGCGTTTGAAACCACTGCATTAATTAACTAATAAACACGAAGATACGTACAAAATATTACTCCTAAAATATCAGTGACATGTTTTAAATGTGGCTGCATGTTTAAAGCAAAATCACCAAAAATATAAACGACCTTTCCTCCGCTGAATGATGATGCAATACATTGCAACAGAATATACAGTAAAAGAAAATTGTTACTGTAACATTTTAATCGCTAAATAGGCCAGCAGTGTGTTGCTTACATTAATATTATAAGATGCGCGAAAAGTTTCACCAACATAATCCCCAGCAGGAAACGAACCATTGCTAAAATAGTATCCATAATGAGAATTCGCTTGGCTCATCCACATGTGAAACATTTTCCTCCATAATCATATTATTGCATGGGGGACCATTTAATATCGATATGCTATTTACATAAAATAAAAATTGGTGGAAATAACATTAACATTTATGATGGGTACCTAAACGATGATTAAAAAGGTGTGTGTGTGCGTGTGTGTGTGTGTGTGTGTGTGTGTGTGTGTGTGTGTGTGTGTGTGTGTGTGTGTGTGTGTGTGTGTGTGTGTGTGTGTGTGTGTGTGTGTGTGTGTGTGTCGTGTGTGTGTGTGTGTGCGTGTGCGTGTGTGCGTGCGTGCGTGTGTGTGTGTGTGTGTGTGAGCCAGTAGATGGGACCTATAGTTTTAGTGATAGCCCTGTCAGAGGACGTCTTAATGGAGGCCCGGGCGGAGAACCGCTCTGTCTCTAACAGGATGAGGAATCGCGTTTTCTTTACTCCTGAAGCGTCGTGTATTTCAGGAGGATTTCACGGCTGGGTTCCCGGCGGAACGGGAGATTGGCCTGTTCTTATTCCGACGCGCCACTTTCTCAACCTAAACTTCACATTAATCATCAACCGTCGTTTACCACGAAATAGGCTATTATATTCCTATGGATTTTATACATAAAATTGGCCTGTGTGATTCCCAATGTCCTTTATTTCTTGACTGATCTATTGTGTCTCGTCCTTGAATCGCTACAATGCCATGGCATAGATGAGGTTGAATTGGCCATTGCTAAACCAAATTATGCAGACATATTGCAGAATTGTGGGATTTATCAAATATGTCCAATTATTATTATTAAAATTTAGATTATATGATTATGCAAATATAAATTAAACATCATTATAGATTTAAGTTGATGCAGTGTCCTAAAATAATTCCTGGCTCCAGGACCGAGGCTTGTCTCCCTCACTGACCCCCTGTCGCCCCCAAGGTATGGTTCCAGAACCGCCGCGCCAAGTGGAAGAAGCGCAAGAAGACCACCAACGTGTTCCGCAGCCCGGGGACCCTGCTGCCGACCCACCACGGCCTGCAGCAGTTCCCATCCGCCGCAGCGGCCGCGGCAGCGATGGGCGACAGTCTTTGCTCTTTCCACGCGAACGACACCCGCTGGGCCACGGCGGGGATGCCCGGCGTGTCCCAGCTGCAGCTGCCGCCTTCGCTGGGCCGTCAACAGGCCATGGCGCAATCGCTGTCGCAGTGTAGTCTGGGCGCCGGGCCGCCGCACAACTCCATGGGCCTCTCCAATATGTCCTCTAACGGCTCCGGGCTTCAGTCCCACCTATACCAACCCTCCTTTCCCGGCATGGTACCCGGGTCTCTTTCCGGACCGAACAACGTGAACGGCTCGCCTCAGCTCTGTAATTCCCCGGACAGTGACATGTGGAGAGGGACCAGCATCGCGTCACTGCGACGCAAGGCCCTGGAGCATACAGTGTCCATGAGCTTCACCTAACACCTCCTCAGAACCTCCTCAGACCTCCCCACACCTCCTCACACCTCCTCACACCACCTCACACTTCCTCATACCTCCTCACGCCTCCTATCTCGACGACCACCACCAAGACTACACGGGGGTAACGATCTGCTTTTCCCCCGCCTCGACTCTACAGCAATTCTTCGGCTCTTGTTTTAAAATCAATGATTCAACCTTCAGACGGCACACTGGAAGTATATGTGGGATACTTTGTTCTCGTCACTAAACGCAGTGATACAGACCTGGAAAGTAATTTGTACGGCCATCACAGACAAGATGAGAAGCTGCGTTATTAAGGACTCTCAACATTGTCCAACATGAAGGGGGGAAAGGGGAGGGGTATTTATTGTTTCGCATGTAGTATTACAACTTATTTATTTAATGAGGCCATATTTATATGTATTTAATCTATTTTAATCTATTTATTTATTTATTAATCTAGGCCTGTTTATTTTGCAATAGGGTCACATTTTGCTCGCAGGGCTTCAGAATGCTTGTTTTTGGTGAGCGACCATTTCTGAAGCTGGGATATTTTGAAAAATCTTTTTTGATAAGAACACGAGGCCAGCTCACCCGCAGCATAGCATGCAGCCACAAGGCCATGGCATGCGCGTGCAAGTGCGGAGTTCAAGGGAGTCGAATGTTTTTTTTTGTGTGGAGAAAAAAAATAAAGAAATAATGAAAATGCCAATTAGCGTGAGCGAATAAAAACGTGAGAATGATTAGACATTAATCATCAATTATCCAAACGGAACTCACTGCATGTGCTGGCCAGGGGAACATAACGGGTTATAAATGATGGCATCATAAATTCTGACATTAAATTGACCTTAAATCTGTTTCTTAAGGATGTTTGAATAGCGGACTCTTGTTCCCATTTGGTCAGTTTGTAATAACTTATGTTCTAAATTATCGTCTGTGCTTATTGAATATACGTTTCTTAAATGTTTAAATAAATCATTTTGTTCAATGGACATGTTTATATGAATTACTGTAAATGAAATAAACATCATTTTCATACGTCACAACACGGACACAACAGTTGTCATTCTTTCTGATGTAAAAACAACCTAGGTCGAGAGCCAGAGAAACACTCATCCGTGCGGAGGATAGGATCTGTGGTCATCTGCATGTTTAACCATCTTTACACGACCTGCACCGTTAAAACCAGTGGAACCAAATGGGAACTTCTTTTAAGGCAAAAATCCGTTCAGTCAGCGCAGTTAACTATCAGGGATCAATAGGCCTTTATTGTGTTTCAAACAAAATAGTTAAGAAAACACACATTGTAGGTGACATGAACATTGCTGTTGTATTTGCTGCCTAAACAAGTATTCTTTCTCATCAGGATAGACAGGCGTAACAGAATTGATTAGATGTGTTAACCTTGAATTCTTTTTGACTGTAAGATTCTTCTTATTATTATTATTATTTTTAAATAAGATAATTGTTAGAATGACA
>OLKM01000556.1:0-112500 GCA_900291075.1 Melanogrammus aeglefinus | reverse complement strand
GAACCTCCGTGAAGGTCACAGGCCTACACACCGCGAAGACACACCGCGAAGACACACCACGGCTCGTCTCAATCTGCTCAGCAGCGTTACAGTCACACTTAGCCTATTTTCTCCCTCCTCCTGTGTGTGCATGCTGCGCGCGAGTGTAGGCCTACGTGTGCTTTTGCGTGCGTGCATTCGTGTGTGTGTGTGTGTGTGTGTGTGTGTGTGTGTGTGTGTGTGTGTGTGTGTGTGTGTGTGTGTGTGTGTGTGTGTGTGTGTGTGTGTGTGTGTGTGTGTGTGTGTGTGTGTGTCAGTGCTAGTTCATGTTTTCTGGTAACATTTGCCATTTGACAGCAGAGAACGTTGATAATCTCATGGGATTGTTACACACTGCCATCTAGTGGCGGATTGTGTCTGTTAAACATTTTTTGTGGTATTGCTCACAATATTAGTGAAACCACCGTACACTATAGCATATCAAGTGAGGCGTCCAACACGGATTTACATTTAAATCTTAAAAGTTATGCGCTTGGCCGTGAAGGAAAATAAATGTTGCGAAACAGTCCACCTTTAAGGCAAGAAAACCTTTCAATGCACTTCACCCTGACGAGCTTCCGTAGCTCGGATCATGTGATATTGTTGTGGTTCGAGTTATGGGTGCAGGTTTTAAATCGACAAACACTGTTGTACAATTTAAGGGTTTTAATATTGGTATATAACGGAATAACCATGTTTACATACAGCCCTCATGCCCGTTGCTCTCAGGTGTAGGACACTATCGGAATCGGAACCAACATCTACAGTTCTGTCAAAGCATTAGGTAAGATAACCCAAGATAACGTTCTATTGTTTTTGTTTTCGTTTTATTGCGAGATGTATTGTATTTATATAATATTGTAGTTAGTTCGTCTATAGTCGTGTCAGCGTATGTATTGTAAAGCAACCGCGGTCCTCAGCCCAGCCCAGTTTCCTCCAGAGGTGAACCGAGAGAGCTGGGTGACATCCATCTGGTGGTCGACCCATACTAGTCATGTTCCGGTGGATGCTTGGGGGTCGGGATGCCCAACGTGCTGTCGAGGTAAGATCCCCCCCCCAACACACACACACGGACGCAAGAACGTGTACACTTACACGCACACGCACGCTCTTCTACATATTTTGATAATGTGCTAGTTGTCTACCTTATTCTGTCAATTCGAAACAAGCAGAACAATTGTACGGTCGGTCTGTCTGTGTCTGTCTGTCTGTCTGTCTGTCTGTCTGTCTGTCTCTCTTTCTCCGCCATGTCTGCACTAACTGTCTGACGAAGAACTCCGTCTTGTGCATCGGAGAGGAACAGCCCAAAAACTGGTTCACTGAGCTGCAGGTGCTGAAAGGACATTTCGACATTGTTCGATTTCTGGTGCAGATTGATGACTTTAGGTGAGCATCCCCCCCACCCCCTATCTTCTACCCCCCTCCACCCCACACCTTTGCCAGGGGGGATGGGTGGGGGTTCAATCACGGATTGACAGGAGATCCTTTTCTGCAGCAAAACTTAGAGAGCATGACAAGAGCACATCAAGGTCTACACGGGCCGGTCGGTGGCTCCATGGAGCGAGTAAGGTGCACACCCTGAATACAAACCCTCTTATTACTCTAACCCCAAAACACGCAATGCAACCCCTCCAGACGGCCAAACATCCCCACCTGCTACTGCTCTCTCCACCAATAGAGACAGGGTTAGCATAAGGGGCTGAATTGGGGTTTGTAGCGTAACCAAAGTGTGTGTGTGTGTGTGTGTGTGTGTGTGTGTGTGTGTGTGTGTGTGTGTGTGTGTGTGTGTGTGTGTGTGTGTGTGTGTGTGTGTGTGTGTTTCTCCCTATGGTGTCACACCTGGTCACCCCCGGTAACAGCCTCCTCCTCTTGCCCCCCCCCCCCCCTCAGGCCAAAGGCCACATCATTTTTGCCAAAATTGCTTCTGATGCGTAGATTCGGTCTGTTCCTCCTCCTCTCCTGCTCTGTTCCTCACAGCTCTTTTCTCTGGCCTTTCCTTTTGTTCTGTTTTGGTCTGACCCAGTTTAGGGAGGGTGGTGGTGGAGGAGAGGAGTCAGAGGTCAAGTGTATAAGTTAACGATGTTTCTGTTTGGTCTGTCTCGGGGGGGGGGGGGGGGGGATGGACATGTGGTACGGTGGATGATTCCTAACAAAGAAGAATATTGATGATGTACCTCATCAATATGAGTATTCAATGTCAAAGTCAAAGTCAGCTTTATTGTCAATTACAACCAATGTCTAAGACAATAGAAGAACCAAAATTTAATTAGTCTCTCTTCTCTTGTCCTTATCCATTATGTGTGTACTAGTTAGTGGGTCTTTATTTGTGCCAGCTCTTTTTTTGAGCTGGTCTTCTGGATGAGAGTATTTAAGGTGCAGATCATGTATGTGCTGTAGCTCATCCAGCGGATGCCCCTGTGTTGAAGGTTTGCCTCAGCTGGAGACGATGGCCTGGTTCTGGTCTGGAACATCGAGGTGAAGTTTAATGGGGATGTTTTCTTATAGTTTGTTTTTGACTCTACATGCATGTGTTGAAGGTATGCTCAGCTGGAGACGATGGCCTGGTTCTGGTCTGGAACATCGAGGTGAAGTTTAATGGGGATGTTTTCTTATAGTTTGTTTTGACACATTATGGGATCTGTGTGTATGTTTGTGGACTTTGTTGTTTATGTTTATATTTGTTTATTTGTGTGTGTATTGTGAGTTTGTATGTGTGATAATAACTTTGCCTGTGTGTTTTTATTATGATGTGAATGCATGTGTTTGTTAATGTGTGTGCGCACAGCCACATGTGTTTTTGTGTGAGTATGCATTGTGATGCATGTGTGTATTGTGCGATATGTGTTTGTGTGTATTTTGATGTGTGTGTGTGTGTGTGTGTGTGTGTGTTGTTGTGTGTTGTGTTGTGTGTGTGTGTGTTGTGTGTGTGTGTTGTGTGTGTGTGTGTGTGTGTGTGTGTGTGCGGGTTCCAGACTGGGGAGAAGCTCCTGGAGATGAGGGGTCACTCCCAGCAGATCACTGCCATGGCAACGCTGACCCGCTTCTCCAGGGACAGCCCCCACGCCTCGCTGGTCACCGCCTCCTCCGACCGCAGCCTCAGTGTATCCATATAGTCCCAAGCACCTCTGTCTGTCTGTCTGTCTGTCTGTCTGTCTGTCTGTCTGTCTGTCTGTCTGTCTGTCTGTCTGTCTGTCTGTCTGTCTGTCTGTCTGTCTGTCTGTCTGTCTGTCTGTCTGTCTGTCTGTCTGTCTGTCTGTCTGTCTGTCTGTCTGTCTTTCTCTCGCTTCCTCTCTCATTTTTGTCTCTCTCGCTCTCTCTGTCTCGCTCTCTCCAATCAGAGGATTGATTGAGGTCTCTTCCACACTCCTGCTGTGTTTAATCCCATGCTGTGTCTCTTTTAAATGTGTCCTGTTAGAACACCCTACTCGTGCTTGCACAGTATAGTTATACTCATTGTTTTTAATGCTACATATAGTCCTGCTTGTGGTCATCCTTGTGAGCTTTATGTTTCCTCAATGCCTGAGTGACCAGCTGTGGGATCCAGACACAGGAAACAGAGTCCAGACAATTTCAGACCTCCAGTCCTCGGTCAAGGTAAGGATTATTTTTTTTCCCAAGATAATTATTCGTTATATCAGCAATTCCTCTTAAATTCCCTCTTTACTGGTTAAAAGAAATTAATAAATTATTCTCTGATTTCTTGTGGAGTAATATAAAACCAAGAATCAGCTACAAAAGATTATCCAGATCGAGGAAAAGAGGTGGATTGGGTGTTTATTCTTATTTTCTTGCTTATAATGCTAGGTTTCCTTTTGTTGTGGGCCTATACAGGCCACAGTGGGTGAGGGAGTTGGAAATGGGTTGAGGAGAGAATTTTAGCCAACCTAGACAAATCTTACTTCCTAACCGCTTTATGGTTTTACCCCAAAACCAATTTGAAAATAATCAATCCTCTTATTAAATTTTCCTGTGAGGTAGTAAAAATTAATGGAGCATACACTTACCATCATGCCCTATATGGAGGAACCCCGTATTAAAAGCGGGCGGGAAAACATTAACATACAAACCATGGCAACATGGAGGTATAAACCAAGTGGGTCAGATAGTGATAGATGGTTATATGGTACCCTTTAATGTCTTAAAGACACAATATGATTTAATAGATGTCGACTTTTTTGCATGTATACAATTACAATCAATTTTGGGGTTACTTATTTCAAAAGAACGCTTAGTACAGGATTTAGATCTGGACATAAAACTGAGGGAGATAGCATCAGGGAGGAGAGCAGTGTCAAGATTATATGAACTGTTGACCACTGCGTCCTTAGACAGCCTATCCTCTATTCAACACAAATGGGAGCAGGACTTGGGCACACCCCTGAGTAATGCACAGTGGGATACACCTACCAAAAACAAAACAGCCTTATCCAAATGTGTAAGATATAAAATTCTTCAAATAAAAATATTGCACAGGGCATATACTGTATAACCCCAAGCAGATTAAAGAAAATGGACAGGTCCGTCTCCCATTTGTGTTGGCATGGTTGCGGAGAGGCAGGAACATTGATACATCTAATGTGGCTTTGCCCCTCAGTAAAGAGTTTTTGGAAAGGTGCGATCTGTAACTTGTTTTATATTCTGAAAGTGAAAATACCACTCTGCCCACTAATTTGCCTTTTAGGAAGTAGAGTAGAATATACTCAAAATATTGAGTAAACTCTTACGCAACATATTATAGCTTGGTTGATTAAACGGATCATTATGATGAATTGGAAAGTACAAAAACCAAATTGCTTCTATACTGACAATTGGTTAAAAGACTTTATGAATTTCCTGTCAATGGAACGTGCAACCATCGTTCCTCAAGGATCTTGACTGTGGGGATGAAGGTCCATGGATTTTTATAAGACTTTATAAGACTGTATTTGAGAAACTGGGCATTTAAATGAATTTATTGAATATTATGGATCTGCAGCCCCCCGTTGTTGCTGTTGTTTTGTAATGTCCTGTGAGTTTTGTTATCTTGTGATGTATGTTTATGAGGTTTGTGATTGTTTTGTTTGTTTTGTTTTTAAGAAGATAATAAAAATTATGAATTTATTTTATTATTAAATGGTTTATAAATGTTAGGTGCAAGCCAATGATTCGTTTGCTGCTCGCAATTTCTTACAACTATAATAGCAGGCCTTTTCGCACCAGTTCCTCAAGTTACTCATGTGCGCATGTGCCGAAAACATTAACAAACAAATCATGGCAACATAGAGGTATAAACCAAGTGGGTCAGATAGTGATAGATGGTTTTATGGTACCCTTTAATGTCTTAAAGACACAATATGATCCTGCAGCGCGAAAACACTGACGGCACGCGCAAACGCATACATCGCAAGCACATGCATACACACCGCATACACACACCGCACACACGCACATGCGCATACACATACACGGAAAGGCGCTCACACACACACGCACGCGCACACGCACACACCACAAGTCAAGACAAAGGCAGCACACGTACACGGAAGCACGCACGCACGCACGCATACACGGAAGCACGCACGCACGCACGCACGCACGCACGCCCTGAATAACAGTAAAAGCTATGAATAACAGTAAAAGCTATTTAATAATTGATTTGCATGCATAGTATACTACACTTTCCATTGAACAATTACCACTGTTACCATAAATTGACAAATTTTATAATGTGATTAAATGCTCACACACTAGCTGCTTTCAGACACGCGTATACGTCCAGATATTCTCCTGATGGGCCGTATGTGTGAACAACATATCCTGACATTTGTACCCTGAAAATCTCTGGAATAATATTTACTCCTGAGGTAGTGTTTTCTCCGTGGAAAATGTAAATAACCTTATATGTGAATGAGGAGTAGAAAGTCTGTATTTCAGCACACCAGTTCAGTTGGCGTGTTGATGATGCTTTTGCATGTCATTGAGTGGCCCCCTAAATGATAATCAGCCAGTTGCCTTTTGTTCGCTGAATGGTTAAAAAATATTTAAGTGTTGGCACTGCCTTTAAGAGTCATATGTGGTGAACGAATGTTATACGTAGTAACAGAAAATTTGCAGAAATTTGTTACATAATCGAATGGGGTTTCCACATTACTGCTATGGGTTTAATTACAACGAGAGGTTGAGCGTGCGCAAAGCTCTAGTTATTATGGAACAGCCATGGCATCTTTAAGATCTTAGATTCAGGGATAGTTTTGAGGGGTGTTGTTGGTATGTTTAATAGGGGTGAGAGAGTGGAACTCTCCCATGTTTCACTTTTGGAAAACCATGATGATACGTTCTGTGTTCCTTAATAGTATCTGCTGGTTGTAGGACGTCCATGTTCTAAGGACAACCAGCCATGATGCTTTCTGTGTTCCCCAGTGTCTGCTGGTTCTAGAATATCTGTGTTCTAAGGGGAACCAGTGATGATACGTTTTGTGTTCTTCAGTGTTTGTCTCTGTGTTCTAAGTAGCACTACGCTAGTGATGATACGTTCTGTGTTCCTCAGTGTCTGCTGGTGCTAGAACGTCTGTCCGTGTGGCTCTCTGGGGGAGCAGAGCTGTGTGTCTGGAACATCGATTTCCAGCTGCAGTGCCAAGAACAGAACCACAGCGACACCGGTGAGGAATAAAAACCAGTAGATCTCTGACAAATGATCAGTTTGAAATCAGGACACTTGGCGCTAGATGTTTGATCATGTTTGTGGTTTTAGGGATCACAGCGCTGGTAGAGTTGCCCAAGAACTGCATAGCAGCAGCCATGGATAAAGAGATCGGTAAGAGAACACCGCTGTACTATTTAGATAGAATCAGAGAGGTTCCTGTCAGCCTTTACCCCCTGACCCCATGAAGGGCTGAGTCTTAAACTCGAGGTTCCCCAGGTTTGGGAAGACTGTGATCACTCTTGCAGCAAAAGGCATACAACACTGCCCTTATGTAGAACTAGTCATGTCAAATTAAACATGAGAAACTCCGCTACAAGCACATATAAGTCATTTTTACACACACCAAACACAACTCAAACACCAAGCATATTAATTAGACAAATTAGACAATTAAAAATAGGCTGGAGTGACGTTAAAGGGGTGATGTCATGCATATTCCACTTTTTCTCTTTGCTTTGAACTGTGAGATGATGTATATGTTTCAGGTCTGCTAAACTAGAAAAATCTGAGTCCGAGCCAGGGGGAGTATCGGCGCCCATCGAGGACGCCCCTCAATGAGTGCGTGAAACAGCCTGTACTTTGGCTAAAACCTTACTGCGGTGCTGAAGTGCAGAAGTCCCGCCTCCCGGCTACCCGGCAATGTTTACAACTTCTCGGGGTGTGAATTTGCAGACGCACGCGCAAAGTGTTCGACCAATCGCAACAGAGTGCGCGTGCTGACCAATCACAGCAGACTGGGCTACTCGGGAGGGGGTCCTTATAGCGACATGACACAAAACATCGATTTGGAAAGACGTGGAAATTGTTTTTGTGGAAATGAACAGTGTGAGAATTATGAGGGATATTTTTAACATACAGACATGAAACCCTGTTCTAGTAGTACCCCCAGATGTAATTATTTAGTTTAAAAAGCCTGATATAGGATCTTTAAGCATTTGTCAAAAGCCACTATGTTGTTGTATCTCTTTCAGTCATCTACAGGCTGACCGCTGAACTGCCTGCTGACCCTGGACAAGGTCCGCTGCCTCTCGGACCACCAGGACAACATCCGCACACTCATCCCCGTCAATGGTCAGACATCTGCTTTGTTAAGTTGTTGCTGTTTGTCAGGGCCAATGTTCTTCAATAAGAAGAGATGTATTGTACCGGACACACATACCCAGACACGCAAACACGCGCTAACCCTACGCACGCACACTTTGTGTAAGCAGAATCCATAACCCTGAAGCTGAATTCAGAGTTGTGCGTGTTTGAGAAAGGCCCATGGTGGGACTAAGATACACAACGTGGATTTTACAGAGCTGCCTGCATATAAACTTCTACCTCTCCTAAAAGTGAACACAAGGGGGCAGTAGAGCAATTCCTACCCCAGATCTACATCAACTGTAGGGCTAATCCGGACACAGCTCTAATCAAAGGAAACCTTTATGTAAAATATGTTCAAACCCCTTGGTGGCAACCAACTCAATGCAGTGTTTTGATTAGGTACGGTGAATGAGGGGCGTGTCTCTGAGCTGCGACCTGGACCTGGGTGGTTCTCGATGCAGAACTGGGTTTCCACAAGGAACCTCAATGTGCGGCCTTCCTTTTCCAGACGGGCTGTTTGCCAGCGGCTCCCATGTGGGCGAGCTGATCCTATGGGACGCCAGCGACTGGAACATCCTGGCCTATGAGCACATCCTGTGGGAGGAGTCACAGGCCGACAGCCAGAGTGAAATCCGACTGGGCTCTCCGAAGCCCTGCGAGATGTCCATTCAGCATTTGACCACCAATGGCACGGTAAGAAAGAGTGAGGTGAATGTGTGTCTGCTGAATTAGACTGGTCGCGTAGCTAATTATTTGATACAAAAATTAAATGACTTTGAATGCTGGCGGGGCCATGAGCCACCTAAAGGCAGCTAGAGGAACTACATGCTAATCCCTACACATGAGCCTCTAAAACAGTGTGTGTGTGTGTGTGTGTGTGTGTGTGTGTGTGTGTGTGTGTGTGTGTGTGTGTGTGTGTGTGTGTGTGTGTGTGTGTGTGTGTGTGTGTGTGTGTGTGTGTGTGTGTGTGTGTTCGTTCCAGCTAATCCTGGCAGCAGTGGGCAGCGGTCTGTACGTATACAGTGTCCTCACCAAGACGGTGGTGGCCTACAGGAGGGCCGCCCACGACTCCAACATCCTGCACACCATGCTGCTGTCAGACAGGTGACCAGCCAGTCAACCCGCTCTACCTCCTGAGCCATATGCTGCCCCCATCTGCCTTGGCCAAAGTGACTAATGCAGTGAAATCAGAGAGAAGTCATTAAGGACCCAGATGTCCAACAAATCTGACTTTGGGTTCCCACCTCTCATCTGGGTTCTTTAACTTTAATTCGCTGCGGTGATTCACAGAACCATCGGTTGGTCGAGAACAGGTCAGACCCCGGGAGCAATACTTTAGAACCCACCCCCACCTGTAGTTATTACATGACAATAGGGAAGATGACTCTTCTAACTGGTCATGCATGTTGTGTTTCTGATGTGTACGGTGTGTGTGCCTGTGTTTGTGTGTTGCTAGTGAGTTGATGTCGTGCTCTGAAGACGGCAGTGTGAGGATGTGGGAGATCCAGGACCTGCCCTTACCTGCGGAGGCAGCCTCTCCAGGTACGCCCACACAGAATAACACATGCACCCCCTGCTCCATTAAGTAAGGTCAATACAGCAGGTAAAACCCTGGGGTTGGTCTCACTCCTGAGAGGGGTCCTACTCCTGAGGGGTCCTACTCCTGGGTGGTCCTACTCCTGGGTGGTCCTTCTCCTGAGTGGTCTCGCTCCTGAGGGGTCCTACTCCTGAGGGGTCCTACTTCTGAGGGGCCTTACTCTGAGTCTTCCCCCTGACCTCTGACCCGGCTCCTCTCTCCAGGGTTCTTTGGGCTGTGGTCATTCGGGCGATCCAGTAAACAGGCAGAGCTTCCGTCGAGGAAGATAACGGAGGTCCCGAACATCAGAACCCTGGAGCTGACAGGAGATCTGATCGGCCACTCTGGGGCGGTCCAGGTATGAGGTCACGACCATGGACAACGTCTCCTAAAACTGTAGCAAGACAGAACAGAGACATTAAGGATCAGATAGGGGTTAGACAGTACTGAGACATTAAGGAGCAGGTAGGGGTTAGACAGTACCGAGAGATTTAGGATCAGATAGGGGTTAGACAGTACTGAGACATTAAGGAGCAGGTAGGGGTTAGACAGTACCGAGAGATTTAGGATCAGATAGGGGTTAGACAGTACTGAGACATTAAGGAGCAGATAGGGGTTAGACAGTACCGAGACATTAAGGAGCAGGTATGGGTTAGACAGTACCGAGACATTAAGGAGCAGGTAGGGGTTAGACAGTACCGAGACATTAAGGAGCAGGTAGGGGTTAGACAGTACCGAGACATTAAGGAGCAGGTAGGGGTTAGACAGTACCGAGACATTAAGGAGCAGGTAGGGGCTAGACAGTACAGAGACATTAAGGATCAGATAGGGGTTAGACAGTACTGAGACATTAAGTATCAGATAGGGATTAGACAGTAGAGACATTAAGGATCAGATAGGGGTTAGACAGTACTGAGACATTAAGTATCAGATAGGGGTTAGACAGTACTGAGACATTAAGGATCAGATAGGGGTTAGACAGTACTGAGACATTAAGGATCAGATAGGGGTTAGACAGTACTGAGACGTTAAGGATCAGATAGGGGTTAGACAGTACTGAGACATTAAGGATCAGGTAGGGGACAGTACATTAAGGATCAGGTAGGGGTTAGAGAGTACCGAGACATTAAGGAGCAAGTAGGGGGTTGACAGTACAGAGACATTAAGGATCAGATAGGGGTTAGATAGTACTGAGACATTAAGGATCAGGTAGGGGTTAGACAGTACTGAGACATTAAGGATAAGGTAGTGGACAGTACATTAAGGATCAGTATAGGTTGTGTCCTCGCTGTGTTTGATGTTCTCCATGGTAAAGGTTGTGTCCTCATGTGTGTTTGATGTTCTCTATAGTATAGGTTGTGTCCTCGCTGTGTGTGTGTGTGTGTGTTTGATGTTCTCTGTGGTACAGGTTGTGTCCTCGCTGTGTGTGTGTTTGATGTTCTCCTTGGTAAAGGTTGTGTCCTCATAGTGTGTTTGATGTTCTCTGTAGTATAGGTTGTGTCCTCATGTGTGTTGGATGTTCTCCGTGCTCCTCAGATGTTCCTGAGCTTTGTCGGGCACGGCGTGGTGACCTGCTCCACCGACCACCTGATGATCCTGTGGAAGAACGCTGAGCGGCAGTCTCACCTGCGCAGCCTGGAGCTCTTCAGGAGGCTGGAGGCTGGGCCCCCTGCCAGGGACTGGTAGGGTGGCCGGAGACGTTTCCCATCATGCTTTGCAGTTTTCTTTTATTCAGTGGTTGCCGTGGGAGCTGCACAGTGCATGTCCTTCTGATGACAGAAGAATGTCCCTCCGCATGCACCTTTTCTGTACTGTTGTGATCGATGGATTTTGGAAAAACTGCATTCCAGATATGTTGAGTATTATTTAGCGATTGGAACTTTGACCTGTGAGAAATGTCTGTTTGCTTTTGCCTCAATCGATGATAAAAATGACTGTTTTGTAACAGTTTAATTTGTCTGTGTGCCTACTTTGTGGCACATTTCTTTTTGTTTATTTTTTGTTTATGTGTATCACTGGCTTAACATTTAAGTGTTTAATGTATGAATTATTGGTTGTGCAAAAATAGTCCTGGTTATATTAAATTTCACTTTATATGTTAATAATCTTAATTGTTAATTTATCTCTTATTTGTCCAATTTTTATATGGAATAAAGAACATTGTATCTTACTTGGGATTGATCAAGTATATTTTGGTATTACTATTATGAATAATATTATTATATAAGATATGGATGTCTGTTATTTGACACTGTGTGGTTTATTTTTTGTCAGCATGTTGCTTTAATTGAAAAATGGATGTCATTTAGAGGGAACAGGAAGTAGATTACCTAGAAATAGGAGATAATTGCGTTGGCCTTCCCTCATGACCGCCAGGCGAGGGTGGAGATCTGAGGGAGGTCAAATGGTGTTCTCCATCATTTGGTTAGGGCTCAGAAATAATGACTCCACTTTACTTTTGTTATGTTTTCTATTGATTACGATTGTTTATCAAGAAGTTTTTCTTAGTTTATATCAGCACATTCATTTTTAAAACATTTTTATATTTTATATTTTTGATGTTCGTTTTTCCGACATATAAGGCTGGGATATGTCAGGGTTTATGATGGGACCCCTGTGACGCAAGGGAGAACACTGTAGACGCCATGTGTTCTGGTTCAGAAGGTCATCTGAAGGGAGAGGCCAGCAACCTGTTGAACTTAAATCATCACTTTGCTTGGAAATCAATCTTTTTCTTTTTATTATTGCAAAATGGTTCAATACAGTTGGTGTGTGAGTCGCTGGAGGGGGGGTAAAAAAGTGTCTGGTTCTGGACAGTAATGGCGGTAGAGGACAGCCTAAAGTAAAAGCATATTGTGTCCACAACAAAACATCTTTTGACATGATCAGACTGATGTGGACGGTTGATCCGTTTCCCGTCGGGTTGAACCAAAATGTACATGGGACACATGTTGACATTAAATAAACACATCCTGAAAGAAAACGCTGTGACATTTAGTGAGTATCAGGGCCCTCTCCATAACTTATGTAACACTAGGTAGTATTCAGGAGTACTGCGACAATAAGGAAATCTGCACAGAGAAACACTTAAGGCCATTCCACATTATAAATATATACATATACAGGCCTAAAACACACTAACACCATGTATGCTGAGATGGCTGTGATGAAGCCATCTATTAAGGGTCAAAACATTAATAATGATGAGAACAAGCAGACTCATTCAGCAGATGAAAGTGATCCAGGAGACTGGAGAAGTCTTCCTTTGCTTCCTTAAAATAGAGTTTAATATTTAAAACAGTGGCCACTTGAAGACCGATCCCCAAGTCCACAGATCCCAGTAAGTACCCCTCGTAGAACCAACTCTCGGTGCCCTCAGGTTCATTTTGTTAAGGTTTGAATTATTTTTGACAGATGGACCATCTTTGTAAATCAACTTAATCAGGCAAATCATTTAAAACCTTATCGCAGCAGAACTGTTTGCATCTGTAGTATTTAAAAACATTAGAAAAAGATTTGGGAGGTTGGGGTTAGTTTCCACTGTTTTGCGATCACACAGCTGTGTCCCTGCAGTTGTCCTCTATGGCCACCAGAGGGCACACATAAGAACTTGTGTATAAATACTACTGTAACATTTCGATCGAAATGTGGTTGGCCTTATAGTGTGGCTGCTAAATTAAGGAGAGAATAAATTACACCTGAAAGTATTGTTTGGTTGGTCAGGATTAAACAGCCTTCCACTGCCATTGAGTTACTGTAACACTGTATAACAGAAAGGATCTCACCTGTATGTTAATTTAGCGCCACACCCATGAAAACACAACAGTGCACCAGAGTTAAAAAAACCTCAAAGCTGCACTGTCACTTTTCTAGTCAGCCATCTACGCTGAACTAGGATGTTTCTCAAGAATTAAATGCAACCATCTACCAGTCGATCCATCCAGGGATTATTTTCTGCTCTTAATTGTTTTATTCTGGCCGTACCACTGTGGGAAAATCTGACGACAGTGAAAATGATTTTGCTTTAACTGCAGCTGCAACCCAAACCACTAGAGGCCGTCAATCTGTAAGCGTACAGTGTAGGTTTAACATTGCTCTTGTTGTTACAGTAAAATAATACAAAATGAAACAAGAAATGATACGGACTGGATCAAGATGCTGTAAAGTACCTAGTCATCCCACAAAAACATATACAGACTAAAATGTTTTGATAGCTTTTTTCAAAAACACTTGAAATAAAAATAATAATTATATAAATTAAACCAAAACCAGGAAAGCTCAACAGCATTCATCTAAAGTGCAGTTGTATGTTCTAGCGTGATCCATTGGCTCTGGCCTGGTGAAGATTGTCAGGTGGGCCCTGCAGTCCAAAGCAAGTCCTAGGTTCTATTAACACTGAGACAGTTCGGAAAGGGGTTGGAGTGGGAAATGCCAGTCAAGAGCTAGGATTGGTTTCATCCTCTGTTGTTCAGATGCTCAATCAGACCATAAAAACTGGATAAGGAAGAGGAGTCTTAAATCCTGTCATTTTCCCCAGAGGTGCGGGCCCCTAGTCCTCCATATTGTCCCCCAGAGCTTCAGTCAATCACTAGAATAGGGTTCAAGAACCGGTTTGTTTTGGACCAGGGCCTCTGCTGTCGCTGCGTGGCAGTGTTGGTCGGTATAGACATAGATACATGTCCGATGGTGACGTAGGAGGAGGGAGGAGAGGAGGTGGTGGTGGTGGTGGTGTTGGCGGTGGCGGTGGTGGGCGTCAGGGAGACGGTGGAGGGCGTAGACTCTTACACTTCATCTCATCCAGGCCTTTCCAGTATTTGTAGTTTTCAGATAGGTTCTCCATCAGTCCGGGGAGGCTGGCAAAGGCTGACACACACACACACACACACACACACACACACACACACACACACACACACACACACACACACACACACACACACACACACACACACACACACACACACACACACACACACACACACACACACACACACACACACACACACACACACACACACACACACACACACACACACACACACACACACACACACACACACACACACACACACACACACACACACTAATGTATACACATCTATCTTTATATACAGTATATACATGCACGCACTCTTCCAGGGTTTGGGGTTCGATTCCCAGTGGGGAATGTTAAGAGTGGTATTCACTCTGTGTTGAAAATGCTTTCCAACCACCAAATGGCACGTAAGAGACCACGACCCGACCCCCTGAGCCCAGACCCTCTCCTCGTGGAACGGAGATGACAGGAAATGCGAGATCTGACCAGGATTCTGCCGAATTTCCCTTCCTTAATCCCACAGGGGCCCCGGGGCCTCCATTAGGCCCGGGGTCAGCAGTAAACAAGGGTCCTCATGGGGAGGGGAAGGCAGTGGGAATGGTAGCAGGGTGGGTGGGGGTTAGGCCTCCATGACCCCACTCAGCACTCCACCTCTCTGCTCCCTTTATAATAAAGTGTGCTGCAAAGCAACATGCACGCTGTATCATGTAAGACACAAGGGCGATGGAAAAGGGAGGAGTGAGGGAATAGAGGATGATGTGGAACCCTACAGACTCCTGTGGGCGCACTGGTCACGTCATGCTGTGATCCACTCCCCTCTTGCCACTGAGATTCAAGTGAACGATGACACACTGAACACACTAAACACAGTACTCAAGAGTCCCCCCCCTCCATGAAGCCCACATTGAACACAGTGACCCGTAGCGCCCCGGGGGTGAGCCCCTACCATCCCAGGCGTCAAACATGTCGGTGATGAAGTAGTCGATGAAGGAGATCTGGGACTTGGGCACGCTGCAGGTGTTCCTGTCGAACACGGGCATTACCACGGGCAGACCCTGCAGCTTCTCCTCGTCCGTCTGGGGGGGTGCACAGGGACCACTGTGGTTAAGTACTCTAGGGTTAGAATAACCAGGGAAGGCCCCGTCCTGACTGATATCTACACAATCCCTCCATCTTCATCGATTCAATTTGTTGACTGTGTGCAAACATTGGTTTGCACAAAACACCTTTTCATTCTGTAAAATCATACTGATGATGACTAAACAAAGGTGATGCAACTTTTTTTATGTTATTGTGGAAATTCTTAAAATAAATCGATGTAAAGCAAATAAAAGTGTTCTGAATGTCAGGAGATTGCATTTGTACAAACGCCTTGCATAAGATGGGGACGATTAGACGTGAGTCATTTCGGATTGCTACTCCTGCGCTGTCAATCAAGCTTGTTGACACCGACCTGAGCGAAGTACTCCTCTGAGATGCGTCCTGCCCACTCGATGCAGAGCTCCAGCGGCCTGCAGGGATTGGCCACGTCGGCACACTTGATCATCATCCTCTTGATCAGCAGACGGTTCTCCGGAGAACTCCTGATGTTCTCCTGACCCTCGCCGTCACTGTTCTCGCTCTGAGGAGGGGCAGCATTAAACCATAAAGATCAATTAATCAACCGTTCAATCGACTACATACAGAACTCATTTAAATAAATATTGATTTGTTCATTTAAATGTACGGGTACGGTGCTCACATTTGAGTTGGACTCCTCGATGGCAGCCATGGGCTTGTTGACGCTGTTGACGAACTTGTTGACGTGCTCAAAGTGTCGAGTCATCTCGGTGGCCAGGACCATGTCTATGATGGCCTGCCGCAGTGTCCGGAACTGGGTCCTGCACACGGCAGGGGGGAACACACTTCATCAGGAACAACATACCGTACAGACGAGTGGGAGAGGCCTTTTACAGTTCACTACTGCTGGCCGAGGTTCTGTTCGTCAGTGACGTGCATACTGATCCCTGCCTCCAAGGACAGGATCAGCCCAGTAAATAGGAAGGGATATAGAAAGTGAAACGCCGTTCACCCCGATCTGAGCTCACTTGCAACAGAATGGTGCTCTGAATCTAAAGTCCTGTTTCTGAGAGCACATTGGAAGCTAAACTGCCAAGTCTCTGAAACATCTCAGAAGCTTCAGACTGAATGATGAAGACGGCAGCAACAAGGGGGGGGGGTGGCAGTAGTTCAGGAGCTAGAGCGGGTTGGCTAGCAACTGGAAAGTTGCTAGTTTGATCCCCGGCTCCTCCTAGATGCTGAGTGTCGAGGTGTCCATGAGCAGAACGCCTCACCCTGACTGCTCCTGACGAGCCGGCTGTCTCCCTGTGTGGTTGACTCCACCGTCGGTGTGTGAATGTGTGAATGAATGGTTGTGAGTCACTTTGGATAAAAGCAAAATCCCCTAAATGTAAATGAAGAGGCCGACCTGTCGATGTTCTTGAAGATGTTGCTCTTGCTGTCCCTGACGGTGAGCTGGAAGGCCAGCGCGGCGTGGTGGCTCTCCAGCACCGCCGTGTCGTTGTACAGGATGGCCAGCTCGCTGCCCGCGTTGCACAGGAAGGAGTTGGTCCGGCCCGGGTGGTCCACATCGTGCACCGTGGCCGCCACCAGCGCCGCCACCACGTCCAGCTGGTCCAGAATGCCCTGAGGAACGGCCACAGGATCAAGGGCATCAGGAACCACTGGGGTGACCTAAGGACCTGCCACTGGGGCTGCGTTCCAACACTGGATCCGATTCCTCCTCCACTGTTGGTTGGATGTGGTAGTAAATCATATTGTTTATTTGTTTAACTTTCCATCATTATCTGTAGGCCTGCAGTCTGTGTGTTTGTGTTCATGTGGCCTGTACACAGGGCCTCAGTGGGTCCTAAGACTCATGGAGATTCACTGTTTAGATAAAGGTTGCTGATGAGCAGTAGTGGTGGGGCAGGAGGACAGTTTAGGGGATACTTTCCCTAAACTGGTAAAAGTATTAATAATGTGAAACAGGCGTGTTGTTAATGGAAGTTCCTGAGTGGGATAAACAGATGTATCCCCGGTTCCACTGCCCCCGCTGTTGGGAGTCTTCCTAGCTCAGTACATATTGGAACAGTGGGTGCAATAGAGATTTAGGAGGCAAGGTGGAGCAACAATGACTATTGGAATGTAGCCCTAGTCTTGTACATAAACATGGACGCCCTGGGGTCACCCTTTTACGAACCCCGACACTCATTCACGATGATGGTTGAAATATAATATTTATTTAATATAATAATAATATACATGTATAATATAATAATATAATATTTGTTGCACAATCTTTTCTCAGTCCACCTAGTGCTTGTGGTGCTATGCATTACTGGTTTGAGAAAAAGTAGTCCCATTCATTTACAGATTAAGCTAGGATATAAAATGAACGCACAAGCAGGCAAACATTTGCATTATTGTCAATAAGGGCCTGCCCTGGCTGTGACACCACTGATTGTATTTACCACTCAGGGCAAAAGGCAGAAGAGAGAGCAAACACAAGGATCCTAAATCCCGAATAGAGACCAGTTGATTAAAACACCAGCACCTTGAAGAAAACATTGATCTCTAGTAACTCTGCAGAGAGATATACACAACCCCGGGTTACACAAGTTCAAGATACTGCCTTAGATAAGCAATCTGGTTGCTAAGTCTCAAATAGGCTTTATGGAAAACATTAGATTTGATGCAAAATCAACTTCTGGTTTTCTGTTCAACAATCTATCTACAATACAACATTTATATTGTATTTCATGACCCAACAGTAGCAGTGCTAACATATAGGGATGTGTCAGCACAATGCATTGACCCAGAACCGCTCCCTGCCAAGAAAGCCCTGCTGTCCACACGCTTTCTTGAGATGAGACTAGTCAAAGATTGACTATGGGCTACTAAAGTGAAAACGTCACGTTGTCCTGGCAACCAGACTTTCAGTTCTAAACAACCGAATGAGAGATGGCGTTTTCCATTGCTTCCATGTGTTGTATCTTTCAAAGTGAAAATAAATCATTTCTAGAGGTGAAAATCCCTGCCAATCGAAACATGTCGAGGCGTTCATGTATTCCCCTGGGGTATTAAAAGGTGTTTTTATAAAAGTTTTTATAAAGACATTTGCGAGGACGGGAAATATTTCTCAATATTACTTACATCATTGGTAAAGCAGACTCGCAAATCAATTCGCAAAAAAATCTTTCCTTTTCTATAAAACGTTTGTGTGGCATAGGATTTCCCCTTGTAATTTGGTTTGTGTAGAACCGAAAATCGGTTGCTATGGAAACGGGCTTCACACTTTAGTACTTTAGTACACACTTTATTGTGACGTGGGACAAAATATATGTATATGCATATAAATCTAAATCTAAATGTGTATATTTCAAAGTATATATATAATACATACTGTATATATATATTATTTGTAAGACTTTTTTGCATTTTTATGCTTTATTCCTGAAGAGTTAGACAGGAAATATCTCCCCATATATCGATATTTTAATTCATAAAATTAGGCGCTCTAAACGTATTTCCCTTCCCCTTGAGGTGGCACTCAACACAAGAATGAAGGAAACTTGAACTGAAGTTAACTAACTAAAGACGAGTAACTGAAAAACTCATCTTGGACCATGATTAAAGATGGAATTCCAGCACTTTCACAGTCTTTTGTATCCCTCTTTAGACATACAGTATATCATGACGTATCGTTAAAGGATTGTCAAACAATATATTGATTATCGCAGAATCGCTATTCGTGATAGAATCGTGATATTATTGGTATCGCGGGCCATGTATCGCATGTCGTATCGTGAGCTACCCTGTGATTCACACGTCTCATTGTGACCCACGTCAGCGTGCAAAGAAGGAGAGACCTACTCTGCAGGTGGCCCTACCCACCTTGACCCTCTCTTTGCGCAGGAAGTAGGCGGTGGCGTGCAGCACGTCGGCTGCGTGCGTGGAGTTGTGGTAGGAGTTGGAGGCGTGGTAGCTGGCCTCCATCACCTGCAGCCAGGAGCGCAGGGTGGCCTCCGAGCAGTTGAGGAACTCACACACGCCCATCCCCGTGAAGACCTTCAGACCCAGGTAGGTCAGGGGTCTGTAGGGGGGCACACACCAACGTCAAGTCAGCTTGATTGCATTGACTTGATCCATTAAAGCCCGGCTAGGCCACTTGCAGAAACCAGCCGGAGTAAGGTCCATTTTGAAAGTATACTACAATAATCTCCCCCCTCCCTTCAGGCATCCCGCTTAAGCCAATCCCCTAAAACACGGGACTAGCCCGCTAGCTTTAGCTACAGGTCAGCCTTGTGAACACTCCGGTCATGTGCAATGAGGGCACAGGCAGTTTGGGCAGATTGGTGGGTAGACAGACAGACGGGTAGGCCGTCCAATCATTTCATTCGGCCTGATTGAAATGATTTGACGTAATTACGACAGGCCTGCCTCATAAGCTAAGGCACAGATTATGCTTCAACAAAAACAGCCTCCAAAGTGAATGTGTGGCCCGGGCAGACACGGCAGTACCCTGTGGGGGTACCTCTTGTGCGTGGCGGCCTCCAGCCCCAGGATGTTGAACTCCCAGTGCTCCTCGTCTGCCAGCAGGTCGGCGATGGACTGGGGGACGTCGTTCAGCGTCATCGGGATGGACAGCTGTCCCTGGCTCATGTCTAGCACACGCGCACACACACACGCACACACACACACACACACACGTGCGGCCATACACATGCAGACACACACACATACACAGCCATACACACACATGCACAGACACATACACACACACACACACTCATGGCCATACACACACACATGCACACTCACACACACACACACACAGGCATACACAAGCACACACACACACACACACACACACACACACACACACACACACACACACACACACACACACACACACACACACACACACACACACACACACACACACACACACACACACACACACAGGGACACACACACACATGTCCACACACATGTCCACACACATGCACACACACACACACACGCACACACACACACACACACACAAACACACACACACTCATGGCCATACACATACGCACACACACACACACACACACACACACACACACACACACACACACACACACACACACACACACACACACACACACACACACACACACACAACACACACACACACACACACACACCGGCAAACACAGACACACACATCCACACACACAGACACACACACGTCCACACACATGCACACATGCGCACAAACAAATAAATCATCGGTCTGGTGTATTTTTAAAATCTCAGTAATTGCAGATGAAATATAACAGGGTTTTTTTGGGTCACACATGAAGACGTTGGATCTGCTCTGAATGGAAGTGAAAATGTTACATAGGATCACACAGTCAGTTTTGTCATCTCAATGTTTAAGCTAATAAGAAGAATAGTAATGAAGATCATTTGTATAATGTGACATTTGTAACAGTTAAGCTCATCTCTTACTTTTGGAAAATACGTATTCATTTCCAGAGAGTCTCCTCAGTCCATCCTAAGGGAGCAGAATGAAACCTTATTTTAAATACTATCAAATACAAACCAAAGTTATGAGCCAACGTTGACCATTTTTATGTAGATGTCTGTCTAGTCACTATCTATCTAGAATAAATTAACACAGTGTTCATCCTGCCTGCGGCCCACTGATGAAAGCCCTGGCCTTTGCAGCATTATGAGTGTTATGTTGCCAACGAGGAGGAAAGTCTTTGAGATTACACTAACCCTTAACCAAGCAAGCGTGATACATTTCTATCCTAATCCTTAACGGCATGTATAAATCCATACAGATACATATATATAATAGATATTTATGTACACATCAATAATTATCTTGTTTATTATAGAAATATGGAACAATAATCAATAATTAATTCTGTGGGTGCAATTATTACGAACATTTGTACATGAACACACCCATGAACACACACACATGAACACACAAATGAACACACGCATGAACACACAGAAATTAACACTACACATGAACACATGAACACACACACATGAACACACACACACACACACACACACACACAACACACACACACACACACACACACACACACACACACGAAAACACACACATGAACATGCACCTGAACACACAAATGAACACACAAAAATGAACGCTCACATAAACACATGAACACTCAAACATGAATACCCACATATTAACCACACACATGAAGACACACACATGAACACACAGACATGAACACACACATACACACACACACAAACACACACCTATGACCACACACACATGACCACAAAGACATGAACACACACACACACACACACACACGCGCACACACACACACACACACACACACACACACACATACATGAACACACACACATAAGTACACACACATGAACAGGGGGTCTTACGCTCATGAGCCCCCCCACCAGGTCGTTGGTGTGGGGGTCGTCCTCCTTGGAGCCCAGCTGGGGCGAGTAGAGCTCTGTGGTCCTGAGGATCTCCAGGACACGGTCCAGGGCCTCCGCCACCACCACGGGGCTGCTCTCCTGGGCCGCGTTGATGATGTTGATCACCTGGACCCATCGGGCACGAGGTCAGGGTGTGGGTGTCTGTGTGTGTGTGTGTGTGTGTGTGTCTTCCACTGTGTCTGATAATTGTACCCAACTCTGAAACATGTATTATTGAATGCATGAAGGAATGCATTTCGATGTTCCTCCATCCATTCTGATGGTTGTCCTGGTGCATTCTTGATACTCAGATAGAGAGTGAAGGCTTCAGCATGCAGGATATAGTGAGTGACTCCGTGTTTGGATGGTTTCCTAAGATCTCAGCCTTACTTTAAAAATGCTTTGCCATGAAGATAGATAGATAGATACTTTAAAAGCATTTGTTTCATGACTCGATGTAAAATGCGAAGTTATATCACAGCAAGGCACTCATGTCATGCATCCGACCCCCACTTTCTGACCTCATGGGTATCGGTGGGTGTATGCTGAAGACATTAGCGTCTAATACTGGACCTAAGGGACACACAACGTTCAGTAGCATGTTCCGCTGAGCCCAACACACGTAATGCTTTCCTCTGGCGTTTGAGCGCAGACCCACTCACACAAGAAGATTTACTGGGGAAACCACTTATTTACAGACATTCATTTGGTGCAAACTTATCCCCAATTAAGTGGTATGATAACTGATTAAAACGTCATGTATCCCCCTATTTAGTCTCTGGAAAAAGTTTTAAACAATTCGATTATTTGTGTTCTATTACTAAATTACTAAATGTTTGTGTGAGTGCATCGTTCCAAAATGTTTTAAACAAAAGCAATGGTTGCAGGGTTGATTAAAAAGCTGAAGGAAATGAAGAAGCACTAAGTGGTGTGTGTGTGTGTGTGTGAGTGGTGACTACAGGAGGGTGTTACCTTGGTGATGGGAGCCTCGATGGTCATGGAGTGGATCCTTGCGACGGAGGAGTACCTCCGGTTGTGTAAGGTGGGGGCTGCGGGGGACAGAGTGATGACACCTTTCATTCACCTCGATGTCTGCCAGTTCTACTAGTGAACTTATTGTTGCTTATTGTTACGGGTCGATTCTGAATGTATGGTTAATAATGTTGTTTTCATGTACAAGAAATGCGACAAAACACTTAAAGAAAGAACAATTGTAAAGAAACAAGCAAAAACACAGCAACATACTCTGACCATGTAATCGGCTCTCAAAACAAGTCTGTCAGAGAGAGAGAGAGAGAGAGAGAGAGAGAGAGAGAGAGAGAGAGAGAGAGAGAGAGAGAGAGAGAGAGAGAGAAGAGAGAGAGAAGAGAGAGGAGAGAGAGAGAGAGAGAGAAGAGACGAGACAGAGGCAGAGAGAGCGAGGAGAGAGAGAGGAGAGAGAGAGGAGAGAGAGAGAGAGAAGAGACAGAGGCAGAGAGAGAGGAGAGAGAGAGAAGAGAGAGAGACAGAGAGAGAGAGAGAGAGAGAGAGAGAGAGAGAGAGAGAGAGAGAGAGAGAGAGAGAGAGAGAGAGAGAGAGAGAGAGAGAGAGAGAGAGAGAAGAGAGAGAGAGAGAGAGAGAGAGAGAGAGAGAGAGAGAGAGAGAGAGAGGGAGAGCATGAATGTGGTACAGATCTGAGATCTGTACATGCGTGTGCATATCAAAGGGGGGTTTCTCCTCCCCTCAGTTTGACGAGGCTGGACGGCTGTGAACATGCTCTGCCTTTCGTACAAACAGATGACTTTTGGAATCCAGATGTAATCCAAATTCAAATCAGTTGCAAAGCCCTGATATATCTCTGGTGTGGGCAGGGCTTCAGCCTCCGAATAGAGACTGACTCTGAGGTGTGAGAGCGGAACAGATTGGGGCTCTGATGTAAATAAAGTTATAAATGGAAAGGTCTTGTTACCGTCGCTGCCCCGGGAGCTCAGTGACCGGCTGTCCACCGAGTCTTTCCTCCTGTCCCGGTGACGCTGACACTGGCAATCTGCCGTGGAGGCAACCAGGGACATTGCAGTGAACCTCATGGACAACATACTGTCATAGAGGCACCATGAATACGCAGTTACAGATATATAATCCAGTCATACAGTCCTAGTCAACAGCCATGCAGTCAACTATCACGTTGTCACCGCCTGAGTGGAACTATCGAACCAAATTACAATCAAAATGACAATGATCATACTAATAATGAACTACTCATTTTCATTCACATTAAGGGGATTTTGCTGCCGCTTTTATCCAAAGCGTCTTACAACCATTCATTCACACATTCACACACCGACGGTGGTGTCAGGCATGCAAGGCGACAGCCAGCTCGTCAGGAGCAGTCAGGGTGAGGCGTCAGCTGAGCTCAGGGACACCTCGACACTCAGCGAGGAGGAGCGGGGATCAAACTAGCAACCTTCCGGTTACTAGTAAACCCGCTCTACCTCCTGTGCTACTGCCGCCTCATTTGACATGCAGACATCCTTTTTCTTGCCCAAAGACATTGTGATGAAGATGAGGATGACCTATCTGAAGAGGGCCTTCGCAGCCCCGCTCGTCCCGCTGAGACTTGCAGGCCTGACGCAGGGAGCAGAGGGAGAGAGGAGAGAGGACATCAATTGGGGCCCTGCTTCTCCTCAAGGAGTAGGGTGGTGGGGTGGTGAGGATGAGAGGATTCAACAACAGCACGCACACAATGTATCCTTCAATGGCATTGTGAATACAACTTGTATTTACAGGCGTAAGCATACATGTGTGTGTGGTGAGTGAGTGAGTTTGTGAGAGAGTGAGAGAGAGTGTTAGTGAGTGATAGTGTAAACATTTATAATAACAAAATAAAGGGTGATATCAATAACAATTCAATTCACATAAAATAATATCTAAATATAGGCTGTATAGTAAAACTCGTGTTAAGTGCATAGAAATGGGGTTGTGGGGGGAGAAGAATTCAACCAATCACACAATAGCGCACGGTGGCCGAGGCTTTATTTGGTGTAACAGAATGATGCACAATACGATATCATCCACCCAATGGGTATCCATTACACAGAGGTCTTACTGCGTAAACATCCATCCAAACAGAGCAGAGGGACACGGAGCAGAATTTCCAGAACATGGTTCAGTTAATTCTCCATGATTAGTCTTGTTTCTAAAATACACGGGGGTTTGGCTCTTTTCGCTCTGGGTTTGTTTTCTATGAAGTGTGTGCGGTCTCCCGTGTGGTCGCACCATCGCATAAATAGGATTAGCTCAGTCTAAATACGCCTCACGACACACGGATGCTAGCTTTAGCCCAGCCAATGCTAATGGACTTTTTCGGGCTGTGACACACAAATGTGTTTAAAAATGAACTGGAGTTCATTCCTTTCGGTAAACCTGGGAATTATGGGAGATTATGGTGTCATTTAACGGGAAGAAACCAACGAAATAACAATGGCCCCGAAAGCTGTTGAATGTTTCTGGTTTATATTCAAACAAACTCATGCAGAGTGTAAACCATGGTCTGCATTTCGGGGTCTGGATGGAAACAGAGGAGAATAGAAGGAGGCTTTGCTAACACGCTCTCGAAAAATAGACGGTTGTGTCCTGAAGACGTCTCTCACTTCTCTGACCGCCTTAAAGATAAGAACACTCCACTTGGGGTCAGACATGTTCCATTAAAGTCCACTGCTTGAGTCAGCTCCTATTTATTAAGAGAAACCCCAACCATCGCTGTGTTTGATCACCTCAGCCCACACACCTTGGTACCCTTGGTTGGGCGTGCAGACTTACAGCACTGGTTCCATGTTAGTGGGGACTATCCAAATGGAGAACCATCCAAACAACACCCAGATATTAACTAACCTGCTTGTTGTTGTCACCATAGGCCTTCTTGATAGCTACAAAATGTCTTATCTTCCTGTAATCAAACAATACAAAACATTTTCAGTTTCTACAAAGCAACGTGTTAGAGAATCCAGGTTACTTTTTTGACGACAGGCTGTGGTGGTCCGGTAGAGTCTATCTATTAAAGGTATACCTACAGTGGCGTACCACCCCTTCTGAACAATATAAAATCGCAAGTAATAAGAAAGAGGTTTTCATTTTTGGTAACGCAGAAATGGCTGTATTCTTGTAAGTTACTTTTAAAGTGTAATTCCGGCGTAAATTGATCCCAGGGTCATTGTTTTGGCATGAAAACCCATAAATAAGCCCTCCAGATAGCTTTTTCATTGAAAATTGAGTATAAGAGTTTGCCCGGCGCATGTTTGGAGTCCATGTTATTGGCTTAGGGCATTGAGTTTTTCTTCCAAATCGGCTAGGGACTGCTAAATAAGTCTATAGCAAGTGTTGACACGTAAATTAAAGGACTTGCATATGTAAGTCACAGTTCCAAAATATTTGTTTGCTACAATCAAGCATGCCATGTTGATGCGTCGGAGTTCAGTTCAAGGAGGAAAGTTTTGGAATTTATAATTAATATAATTTATATTTATAAATAATATATAGCAAGTGTTGACACCTAAATGAAAGGACTTGCATATAGGCTACAGTTACAAACTATTTGTCCGCTACAATCAAGCATGGCACGTTGTTGACATAAGACGCACTGCACACGTGATTAACACATAGAGTGAACGACAGCTCAAGCACCGGAGAAGATGACCCATCTACAGCTTGAAGTCAAGAGAGAGAGATTGTTCGTGTTTATGTTTTCCCCGGCTGCGGGACACAAATGAAAAGTTACACCCCAGAAACTTTCCATAGCCATCGCGGTACAATGACCGATCTCTGGTAGACCAGTGGTTTATTGTTTTTTTGCATATGGACATTGAGACGCCAATCGAGATGCTGATGCAGACGGATCACCGTGTCTACAGTGCTCATTTCGATAAGGACAACTTCATCATTCCTAAAAGAGCTGCTGACCCAAAGAACCCAAAGAAAGTGTCATTGAAGAAGAAAGCTATTCCACGAGTGCAGCAAGAGGCTACGGATAGACTTGAGGTTAAAGTTGTTTGCACCTCAAAAGTTGTTTGAGGTAAAGTTGCTCTCCACCGCATTCGGTCACTATGTGTGTGCAGTGCGTTTTCTGTCAACAACGTGGCATGCTTGATTGTAGCGAACAAATATTTTGTAACTGTGACTTACATATGCCATGTAAGTCTTTTAAATTTACTTTTCAACACTTTCTATAGGTTATTTATAAATATAAATGATATAAATTATAAATTCTTTGCAATTCTTTCAAATCCTTGAACTGAACTCGGCAATCGACTTGTGTGGACTTCCTGTAAACACGGACGTACCGGTAATGGTTGTTAAACTGACTTTTTAAATAAACTCTGGGTTTGCAAACTAAGTTGTTTGTGCTTCATTTTATGTCTTAGGGACCCTAGTCATGACTATTGCAGAGGTTTGGTGTAAGTATTTGTAACAATAATAGTGGTTCAAAAATGCTGATTTGGAAGCGAAACCCATTGCGCCAGGCAAACTCTAATACTCGATTTTCAATGAAAGTGGTATCTGGAGGGCTTATTTGATGGGTTTTCATGCCAAAACAAAGACCCTGGGTTAAATTTTCGCCGGAATTACACTTTAAAGGTCCCATGGCATGAAAATGTCATTTTTTGAGGTTTTCTAACATTAATAGGAGTTCCCCTAGCCTGCCTATGGTCCCCCAGTAGCTAGAAATTGCGTTAGTGTAGAACAAAATGAGGTATCCTGCTCTGCCTTTGAAAAATCAAAGCTCAGATGCGCAGATTTGGAATTTTCCCCGTATGTCGTCATAGAGATTTGTTACCTCCCCTTACTCTGCTTTGCCCCCTCAGAGAATTTGGCCCGCCAATGAGACAATGAGCTACGACCGTGCGAGCGGCACATGTGTGTTCCGTTCTGCTGTTAGGCCGCGGCTACACCAGACGCGGAAATTTTGCTTTGCGGACGCGGTATGAACGCAGCAGAATTCGAAACCGTTGAAAGCAATGAGAGTGGCTACACCAGACGCTGAAACTGAACGTACCGCGCCGACATTTCCGCGTGGAAAATTAAGACATAGATTGGTTTCTATTTTTATTATTTTCCGCGAGGTTTGCGTGGGCCTTTTAACATAGACCAAAAAATAGACCATAAAACTTCCGCTTGGTGAACGTTCTATTTCCGCACGAGTGAATTTCCGCGTCTGGTGTAGCCGTAGCGTCAAGGTAAGGTTTGTGAAAAGTTCCCATTTTGTGAAAAGACTAGACTGCATCAGATTCTCTGACATCTCTGGTACTTCCACAATGAGACTTGTAGTGGGGTTTATCTCGGCCATGGTTGAGAAGGAATTGGGGGGAAAGGAACTTTGGCTTTGACTAGCTGAAGTCAAGATTGAACCGCGACATGCAGTAGAAAGGGATTGTGGCCCGGGATTGTCTCATGCCTGAGTCCCGCTGCCAGGCAGCGGCGGTGGTGCCCCACAGTCCTGCGGCGGTGGCTCCGGCAGGAGACAATCCCGAGCAACAATCGCAAGCAACAATCCCTTTCTCCTCCATATCACTGTTCGATCTGGACTTCAGCTAGTCAAAGCCAAAAGTTCCGTTACCCCAATTCCTTCTCAAACATGGCCGAGATAACCCCCAATACGAGTCGCATTTTCGGAAGTACCGGGAGTCAGCAAACGGCAACAATCCCTTTCTCCTCCTCCATGTCGCTGCTCAGTCTGTGCTTTAGATTGACGTGGAAGTGGAAGAACCAGAGACGTCGGAGAAGCCAACGCAGTTGTTTAAGATTCATAGTATCATCCGGAGGCGCACACAGCTTTTGGCCACGATAATATATATTTTATTATATAGATATCTATATATTACAATATATTATCTAGATATAGACTCCCGCCGGAGCACCCGGACTGTTCTAGAATATATACAGAAAGGCCAAAAGCTGTGTGCGCCTCCGGATGATATTATGAATCTGAGCCATTGCGATACATCCACTGTAACCACTGTAACAACACTAGCGCATGGTACCATGGCCGCAAGTAGGGCCACACCCCCACCCTCAACTTTGAACCGCCTCTAAAAAACGTGGAAAGCTCATAGTGGCTGTAATGGCAGATACTGTATTAAGGGCCCACTAACACATATAAGCATCCATAAAGTAGCAGGCCATGGGACCTTTGATGGCAGTAATCTTGTATAGTAACAAGTTACTTAATAAGGTAAGTAATCATGTAATGTAACAAGTTACTTTCAATGGCAGTTATCTTGTATATTTAACAAGTTACTTTTTTAATGGCAGTAATCTTGTAATTTCACCAGTTACTTTTAAAGGTAACCACCAACACTGGTAACCGATCAATAGGAAGGCAGCCTCACCCTCCTTGGCCGGTGACCGGTGTGATCTTCACGTGTTGCTTCATGCTGTCTCCGGTCTTCCTCTGTGCGTAGTAGACACCCTGCCATTCCTCCACAGACAAAACACAAACAAACAATCAAACAACTGCAAACCTTCCTACCACCTGGAGACACCGTGATCCCAATGTTTGAGCGAGCTGATAGGAGAAGCAGAAGCCCCAAACCTTCCCTTTGTTGATGCAGTTGTTGATGGTGTCCAAGAGTTCTGCCCGGTTCTTGTCGCTCTTGGGCAGTTCTTTCCCCACCAGCTCCCCCTGCTGGTAGCCCATCAGGCGCTCCAACGCCGGGTTCACATACTGAGGGAGATAAGACCAGTATGGAGGCTGTTTAGATCGGGAAGGGGGAGAGTCGCTATGCTACTTGGAGGCAAGGATGACTGGAGGAGTAGTACCTTTTCTCGTAACATATAGCCTGCTAAACCTTTTCAGACTGGAACATGTGATGATGGGACACCAAACCCAAAACAACTCATTGTAGATAGAAAGTGACGCAGTTGGTAAATAATCAATGCCCAAAGTCTAAATATGGACTCATAGTGTGCCCCCCTTTCTATGGGAAAAACTCAAGCTGGGATTGGTCATTTAAGGTTACCATGTTAACGTCAATCAAACATGCTGAACGCCAACCCACAATCTGATTGTAGCGAGCAGAGAGACAGCGATGGCCCAAACAGGAATGTAGCTCCGCCCCTTAATTAAAACATTTCTACCGTGACGTGTGACAGAGGAATGCATTCAGATAATCGACACTGGCTCAAACGTTGGGTTTCAGGCTGAACTAATCATAAACACCTATTCTAATTCGATCCCAGTACTCCCAAGTGTTTTGTGTTTGCGCTGGTGCGATAGGATGCTCCTCACCTGTATGATGTGGTCCTCGCTGCTGATCTCCACCGCCTCGCCACACTGCTCAAGCGCTGTGAACGCCGAGTTACAGGCCCTGCCGACGACCACAAGGAAAAGCTTTTTTTTTAATGCATTTTTATGCTTTATGATAGAGTGAGATAGACAGGAATATATGGGAGACAGAGGGGAGGACATGCAGCAAAGGACCACGGGCAGGAATCAAACCCGGGTGGCTGCAGTAAGGACTGGGCCTAATTGGTCGGCGCCCTACCCAGTGAGCCACCGGGGGCACCCCCTAAACCTTTGTTGATCCCTCCCTGGAGGCGCTGACCACTGCGGGCACGGTCCGTGGTCTCGCTGCGTACCTGAGTTTGAAGTGGCAGCGCACCTCGCCGTGCTGCATCTGGAGCAGCTCGTTGTAGCACGTTGCCACGCTGCTGCTCTCCACGAAGCGCTAGGAGGACAACACACCGGTGGCCACACAGCTTGAAAATAGCTTCGGTAAAACATTCTCTCATTACACAGAGACATATAACGTACAGATGTAAGTCGCCGTATAGGGCAAGCTAGGAAAGCTAATAACAAAGCTAATAAGCTAATAACAAAGCTAATAAGATAATACAAAAGCTAATCAGCCGCTGAGTGTGTAAAAAGAAAGTTTGCTCCAGCAGTGTGCAGAGGTTGGCGGTTGCAATGCGACTGATGGTCAAGACGACTATTGTTTCATTTAGTGGACATACTCTGCTGAACCCTGCACAGAGGAGCGGCAAGACAGAGGGTTCCTCCTGGTCTGGGGGACTAAACAACACAAAACAAACACACAGGTTACACAACACATCAGCATCATGGGGATATGGATATGTGTATCTATAGTCATGAATAGCACTGACTTAATATCATTGCCCAAACAAATGAGCATAGAGCATAGAGCCTCTTCAAGTATTCATGAATCACAACACAGTCACAACCTGGTTAATAAGGTTGTGTATTCTATAGTTGTTATTATGTAGTCAAAGCACACCTACTTCTGAGGCACCACAGCTACTATGACCGTGTTTTCTGAAGGCTTAGTGGCACGGATTAACCTGAAGGACAGAACAGGGAAAGATCAGTAAGAACAGGTGGAAACTTTAGGTTTCCATCGTTTTATTTTTGTTGTATTGGAGAAAAACTGATGAACCGAAATTATGAACAGTTACAATTGTTTTGCTTTCTTTCGGGTTGTGGATAAATGAATAATTCCAATTTTAGAGAGATTTCTCAACCTCTCAACAACGCCCACCATTAAACGACAGGCCTGAAGAGCGTTTACGGAAAAAATAGAGAGGCATCGGACAGCGAATCAAGGGAGAGATGGGGGGAGAGGATGTTGAATGGGTGAGATAGGATGAACATGAAGATTTCCACACAGCATCGCTGAGGGAGGAGAGCGAGGCGACAGGGGAGGACAGCTGAGGGAGGAGTGAGGCAGATGGAGAAGCATCACATGAGTGAATCGTGGAAGAGGAGAGATTATCTTTCGCTGGGCTCTGGGGAAAACTAAACGCTGTATTTTTAGCACATTGGGAATGTGCGTCTGAAGCAGTGGCGATTTCTTTAGGACTACAAGGGAAGCTCGGCTTCGCCTGAAATTTCTTAAATGAAATGGTCAAATATATACTGTTGTGTTAACATTTCATTGACTAAAAATCAGCTGGAAAACGTCCATCTCGAAGAGATCGCAGGTCGACTGAATCGATTTCCATCACATACATTCCCGTAACGTCATAGTTACGTAATTTGCCTGTTGAAGCTCAGCATCCATCAACTTCAGTGGGGCTGCATAGAACAGCTTTTTTGAGTGCGTTGAAGGACGACGGTCATTGGATAATGTTGAAGTTTAATATTGTTTTGTTAATTGGCCATCACTTTGATTCAGGAATCTTGAGGTCTGAACTTCAAGTCCTGTATTCAGATCTGGACTTGCAGGTTGAAAGGGGGAAAGCTGTGTGATTTCTTGGTGTTCCTTGAAGACATGAAGTTGTGCAATGCCTCAACTTTAAAAACTGTTAAACTCATCAGTGGCAACATTTGGAGCTACATCTACGGGTGCACGGAGCTGCTTAAGTCCTACACCCGTACCACAATGGGCCAAGGCCGTTTAAGCAGCCTAGCTCTGCTGGCCATTGAGAGGTAAAGTCACTGGAAAAGACAGTTGGTATGACAGGGTCACAGAGCATTTCCTTGAAAAGGAGAGCAGAATTTACATATAAATAAATTGATAATTTATATGATGTAGGCCGAAAATGAGCTTCCCCTCTTTGAAAGACCAGCAGCCGCCACTGGTCTGAACGCATAGCACTCGGGTGTATTTAACATTTGTGTTATATATTAGTAACCTGTCATCACGTTCAATCATTTCCTGAGTAGAAACAAAGGTAGTAATTTGAAGTAATTTATAAGCCTTTAGTTAAAGACAGCGGTGGCCAAAGAACACACATTCTTTACTCAAGTACAGATACTTTACTCAAGTAAAGGATTACCAAAAATCATTTAGGCACAGGACACATGAAATTGGCCAAGCATGGTCCCTAGAGCGTCAAACCGTTAGATAAGGTCGTGGACGTTGTGTTGCTGCTCTGATTCGCTCTGTTTGCGGGTCCAGTCTCACTCACTTCGCTACTAGTTCTCTCCTAGACGCCATTCCTCTGTGAAGGCTCACTCTCGTCTCCGTCTTTTAAGTCATTTTTCCATTTAGTTAGTTAATGTCTGTCGTGTGTGAAATGCACTGAAGGATACCCCAAGGGACCGTCTTTTGCTTGCTTTCTTGTCCGATTCAATTAGGGTGAAATCTGTCTTAATGTTGAAAAGGCGCGCTACGATAGAAAATAAAAAAGATATTAGTACTTCCTCTCAAATGCATTAAATGAGACATGTAATGGTGTTTTACCAACAAGTAAACATAGTACATGAGTTCCAGAAAACATGTTTTTGAAGCTGTTTGCTGGAAATAGCTTTTAGGAAAAGAAATCTCCCCTACCGCTATTCCCCTCTGTTTCAGTCCCTTCAGAATGCACTGTTTCTGGTGTCTGTAGCTTTAATGCAAATGAGCTGCTGCCTATTGACCAATGAGCTGTCAGAGTGAACCACAGCATGGAGGAGAAGCATGAGGAGAAGTGATTGATGCCATTTGCGGACTCCTGGAGCTCTATATCTATATAATATTTTATAATATAATAAGTATATAATAATATTATATAATATATAGGTATTTATATGATATTATATCTAATATCACGGCCAAAAGCCGGACTGCCGCTGTCCGGCAGCTCCGCCGGACTCCCTGCCAGGCAGTCACATGGCAAACTGATAAATTAGACAACTATTTTTGAATGGAATATCGATCCTAGTACACTGGTCCACAAAATCTTAGCTATGCTCTGATTGGAGGGGGGTGGGAACGTGGGAGGTAATATTCTAATGTGCCCCCTTCCTACATAGGAGGGGGCGCCAAAACTCACTTGCTCGTTTGGTAACTGTAGGCGGGGTACTTTAAGAAATGCACATCTCACTCAAAAAATCATGTGCAGACTTTTTTTCAAAGTTTGTAGGCGTGTGGGAGCACCAGAGACCCAAATCCCAGGAAAACAGGTTGTTTTCATAATATATTCCCTTTTATACTACAGTAGCAAGCCTGAAAATTAAATTCAATTTTTTGTTAAAATGTAGGTAGTAAAAGTAAAATGTTGTCGAAAGTTGAATTGAACTACTCAAGTAAAGTACAGATATCTGAATACTCTGAACAAGGTTTTTGTACTTTGTTACTTCCCACACATGGTTAAAGATTAACTAATCATTAATAAAACATTAATCTTGTAACCCATTAGGTAAAGAGGAACTTATCATTGACCAAAAATGTAAATCCATTTGTACATGCTGAACAGTGTTGGGTATAGTTACTTTTGAAAGTAGTTAATTAAGTTACAACGTTACCATCAATTAAAAGTAATCAGTTACGTTACTGCGTTACCTATTAATAAAAGTAACGCGTTAGAGTACTCATGCGTTACCAAAAATTAAAAGCCTTTTGCAGCGCGCCTCGCACATGCTGCAACTTAACTGACAGACACACAGCCTCTTTTAAATGCACGTCCTGACGAATAACATCAGTCATCCAACCAAATTAACTCTACAGGATAACAATAACAGGAAAGACAGTCAGCATACCACATAGCGTTTTATTATTATTTTTTTTTTTATCACAGAACATATGAATCAAAATTCACACCTACCCAGCCCAGGTAGCCTATATGAGCACCAAACAAGATTAGGTAACTCCTGATTTTTTTTTAAAACCCGAAATGCAGTTTTTAAAGTGCATAAAGTGCGCTTGTAAACACAATCTGAGGTAAACAGGTAGAAGATTCAGATCAATTTAGAACGATCTAACAGAAATTTTAACAGCTGCCTCTATGTCAAACAAAAATGATAACAGGCCGAATGATAACAGGCCGAATAATAATGACAAATAGCCTAATAGTGTCACAGGCCGAAATTCACTTTACCATCGTCCACTTACATTTACTCTTCAAAGTAGTGATTAAAACGTAGCAGAAGAAGACTTTCGAAACGTCTGTCCGACAATCGATTTCTCCTGGGAGTAAGAACGAGACTCCCGAGGCTGAAAAGCCTCTCCACGGGTGCGCTGGAGGGTGGTGGGGTATTGAAGCGCAGAAACACTGTCTTGATCCTGGGGAACTTGTTTAACATATCGATCTCGACACCTGACTTAAGATACTCAACAATTTCAGTGTCCACCGACTCTGAGACCTGTCTGTCCTCCTCTGTAAATGAAAAAAAGTCGGACTCTGCGTCTCCTCCGCTGACTGGTGCAGGTGGCAGTTCCTCCGGCACCGGCTGTGGATGCCCCAGCGCACGGCACTCGGCAGCAAGCAGCACCTTGGCAGCGTCTTTTTTACTCTCATCCTTTACCCAGCGCAGTTTGAATTTGGGAATGGTCACTGCAGCCAGCAGGGCCTCCTTGCTGTCCAGCGTGGATGCAAAGCGTTTCTTTATGGCCTGCAAGATACAGGCATATAGAAATTAGTTTAACCTGCAGTGTAAATCTTATCAATGTTTTTATAAGCTTGTTACGAAATGAGCAAAAACAAAAAGCAGACGAACAAACAATTTTACCTCAACTATGACATCAGGCAGGCCAGATGTCATCCGGGAGAGACTGTCTTTTAAATCCAGTGTTTTAGTCATCAGGGCCTCCAGTGTCGGCAGGATAGTTCCATAAAAGCAGTTCTCCTCCCCTTGAAGAATATCCAGAGCCATGGCCAGCGGTTTGAGAATCATGCAGTACTCTTTAATAAACTGGTACTCCCTGTCAGTAATGCACCTGATGCCCAGCTGGGTGCATAAGTTATGCAGGTCAGTGATGGGGATGTCTATGACCCTGCACAAAGCCTCATAAAAAGAGTTCCATCTGGTCGTCGTGGGAACCAGCAGCTTTCTCCTGCTGAATTTTTCCACAGTTTCTGATGCAAATGTTGACTCTGCTCGCTTTGGTCCAGAGTGCCGAACATTTAGCGATGGCACTCCTGTATACTGCTCGTGTGTCACTGTTAGAAGACAACCATTTTTCTATGTCAGTGGTGGATATCAGATTCAGCGTATGAGACGCGCATCTGTGGTGTGGAGGGAGACTGATCATGCCATCACCATCAGAGCTGGACAGTACATCGTTTATATCCTCGAATGTGACACTTTCACTCCTTTCTTCCTCCTCTGTTTCTGAGTCCGAGGCCGTTTTGTGAAACACCTGGAATGCCTTGACAAAATTAGATCCATTGTCAGTGACCGTGGCTGTCACTTTCCCACCAAGGCCATATGACGTATGAATTTGTTCAATCTCCCCGGCAACTACGTCATATGTGTGCCGTCCTCTCACCCGCCTACATGCGATTGCAGCTTTCCCCCGCTTCAGAGTGGAGGGATGAATCCAGTGCGCCGTCATTCCCATGAAGCTCTTATTATTAGCTGTCCACAAGTCTGCCGTGGTAGAAACATATTCCAGACATTCAAATGTTTTTTTCAGTTCTTTCTCCATATCTAGGTAGGATTTGTCCAGATAGCTTGCAAAGGTTTTTCGATCCGGCACTGTTCCCCCTGTGTTACGTGTAGTTGGGATTTTACTTATTAATTTACGGAAAGATGGAGACTCCACAGTTGTTATTGGAAGCATCTCCTCAACTACATAACCGGCCACAAGCTTATGAATTTCGCTGGTAGGGACAGTTTTAGCGGAGCTAAAGCTCAGCCGCTGTTGCTTGGAAGCTGGGGCACCACCGTCGTCCTCCTCCTCCGCCGGCCGTGCGACCAGGGTGGTAGAGTGGTGCTTGGATACGAGATGTTTTTTTAAATTTGAAGTTGAATTTTTTGAGGTCGACAGAAGCTTTTGACCAACGCAGAGAGTGCATTTTACCGTTATGTTGTTCTTGTCCTTGTCGCTGTCGAATTGAAAGTAATGTGCGTATTTCCACGACCCAAAAGCTGTCCTCTCTGCCATCTTGCCGGGGTTTCGAATTTGAAAATACGTCACACACACACGCGTAGGTCAGCAGCAGGGCACAGACACATCACAGCGCTGCGCCTCCGCTGACACATCCGCAGGTCGCACAGTACTGTCTCACAAAAAGCAGGCTGCAGTCGGGATTGCTTAATGCACGAAACTAACGCGTTACGTTACACGAAAAAAGTAATTAGAGTACTCTAACGCGTTACTTTGTAACGCGTTACCCACAACACTGATGCTGAATATGTGCTAAAGGACCCATTTCTTTTTACCACCAAGCGTGATGTTGATTAGCCATTACAAGCCAGGTCAAAATCGATCCTCTTGGGACATCGCAAGTGGGAGTATGCTACCAGACTTATGGTTGGCAGAGCAGCCTACTAGTTACAGTCCACTAGGCTGGTAGGCTCAACACATCAGTCATCTACCAATGTATTTTAATGTTTGTAAATGAGTTGTTAATCATTAACTAAAGGCTTATAAATGACATGACAATACCAAAGTGTTACCCCATCAATTAAATAATATTATTCGACAATACCTGAGATATTACATTCCCAGCATTTAATAGCAGTTATCAACATATCAATAAACACTTATTACACCAGATATTTATTCTGAACATGACTGTTCCTCTATGCATTGGCCAGCTCTTCCTGTAAACGGCGAGCGAAACAGCTTGCCAAGGAAAAACCCAAACTACGTAGAAAGGAAATGACAACTGTGACTCCTTAAGGGCAACCCAGAGCCAGCAGTATTTATATCTGGTTCTGAGTTTCTCCTGCTGAGAGACTCAGGCCCCGTCCACACGGAGCAGACTTTTTGGTGAAACTGCATAAGTCTTGTGCATTTGGGCCGACCGTCAGATCCGGCGGATCCAGTGCCCGAAAACGCACTTTTCTAAAACCAGGTCCCAGGGTGGATTCAAATAAAAATGGACTTATGCGGTTTCGTGTTTGGATTCGTGTGTATGTCTGAAACACAATTGATGACGTCATTGCCCTTCCAACCAGCTGGGCGACGTTAGAGTTGCGTTGCGTTTGTAGCTTTAAATACAGCCCCTTGTAAATTGAATTACTAACTGTACATTAAAAAGTATTTCTGCTCAATCTAAAAGGTTTAAAAACTGCTATTTCCTGCTCAACTGAATTTTTGTATACAGCGTGCAGGCTGGATAGCCACAGGCTTGATGCACTCCCATTTTTTGGTGGAGAACCAGTGCCTTAAATTATATGTAGGACTCGGGCCTACAGCATTTCTACAGCTCAATGCGTTTTTCGCAATGAGTCCGTATTTACAGAGATATTCCTGAAACGCTTCAAAGGAAAACGGAGGGGAAAAGATTGTTTTCGCCCTTGTTACTTTTCTAAACAGCACACAGGCTTTATGCACATGCTCGCCTCATTCTCTTTTTTTTTTGCTGGAGTTCTGTATCAGAAGCAGCAGCCCCTTATGGGCCTGTAATGTGTAATGTGTACTACAGCGTTTCTACAGTTCGATGCAGTTTTGCAATGAATCCGTCTTTACGGAGATATTCCTGAGCCGCATCAAAGGAAAACGGCTCGTTTTTGCCCGTGTGGACGGGGTCTGAGACTGAACTACAAATACTAAAAAGTAATTGCATTGCATGAGAGTCTGAGGCGGCAGGAGGGGTGAGTACAGAGGGCTTGGTTTGGGACTCAACACTTGTTAGATCCTCCAAAAACAGTTCCTTTACTTTACCACACAGTCCCGTGAGGCAGAGCAGCCCAATCTTTGAGTTAAAGTCTTTGCTAAATAAATAGATAAAGTTTGAATAAGTCTACCATCGTGTCTAGTCTGAGAAGTGTTTCTCCTATTGGCCAACAGGTGGTGGTAACGGACAGCCACCAAAGCACCTTGGCAGAAAAAAAACGATTGGTCGGTAATGAAAACTGTGACAGTAGAAACAGTACTGGAGTCAGATGAGAGTTGGTCCTCAGCTCTCACCGTGAAGGAGGAGAGGTAAAGGAAGGAGGTAAAGAGGGAAGGTCTTACTGGCAGACCACCTCCGCCTGGAAGTAGCGCGTGTGGCGCCCGTCCACCACCACCACCTCGTGGTGCTGGGCCAGGAAGCTCTCCAGCGCCGCCTCGGGGGTCCGGGCGATGGTGCAGCTGAAACCGGCCCGGTCGCAGGCCCACCAGAAGGCATCGCTCTGACTGTCCTCCTTGGCAAACACTAGCAGCACCTGGTGGAGGAGAGGTGTTCTTTAGTCCCACGCTGGATTGACCGCATCTTACAGGGTTTATTAAGTTAATACTGGGAGAGATGCCTTCACTCAGAGGATCTACATAGGGAGGTCATAGGAGCAGGGAGGTCATAGGAGCAGGGAGGTCATAGGAGCAGGGAGGTCATAGGAGCAGGGAGGTCATTAGGAGCAGGGAGGTCATAGGAGCAGGGAGGTCATAGGAGCAGGGAGGTCATAGGAGCAGGGAGGTCATTAGGAGCAGGGAGGTCATAGGAGCAGGGAGGTCATAGGAGCAGGGAGGTCATAGGAGCAGGGAGGTCATTAGGAGCAGGGAGGTCATAGGAGCAGGGAGGTCATAGGAGGTCATAATGAGCTGGGAGGTCATTAGGGGGTCATAATGAGCAGGGAGGTCATTAGGAGCAGGGAGGTCATAGGAGGTCATTAGGAGCTGGGAGGTCATTAGGAGCTGGGAGGTCATTAGGAGCTGGGAGGTCATAATGAGGTAATTAGGAGGTCATTATGTATCACTATAGTGTTGTGAAAAACAGTTTATTGTACACCCTTTAACAAAATATCTACAGAGATAGAAAAAAGTAATCTATAGATATATATAGTGTGAGAGAGAGGTAGAGGGAGAGAGGGAGAGATAGAGAGAGAGGTAGAGGGAGAGAGGGAGAGAGGAGGTCTTTATTGGCGAGTGTGTGTGAAAGGTCCACAGCTTTGATCTGGTGGCTGGACTGTGTAACTGTAGTACTGTTTTTTGTAACCATGGTGCTAGCTTGTGAAATTCCACACAAAGAGAACCCGCTCGACCCTGATGACGTCACTGCCAGCGGCGCTCTGACTCCCCATAAGACCGGACAGCCGTGATGCGGTGCGTCTGGGTTACACATCCACAGCTGGAATACTATACGGTAACTATGGCGTATTATGTGAATAAACACCCAACAGCAGGTCAGAGTTAGTCCCCGCCCACTGTCAGCAACCCAAAACTGCGGGTAACAATTAACAGCCACGTGTCATGTGTTGGACCCAAAGAGGGCAAACTGAGTTCATGTTTACATCTAATCTGATTTGGACAAGGATCAATCCATAGCTATGTAACATGTTACACCACTTTTCATCTAAATTAGCCTGAGTATTACAGACACCTACTGTAAGTTTCATTGATTATGAATGGAAAGCTGTCTATGAAATGTTTCTAAAAGTGAGGGTATCTCGTCCATCTTTACAGAGGTCAAAGGTTAACCCTTCCTGTTTGCGTTGTCCGGTTCAAACCATCTGCAATTGTGAGAATAGCTTATCAATCAGATTCACAACATGGAGCAACATTAAGTGAACTATTGTTTCCATGTTAGGAACCAATAGTATAATAATTCATATTTATACACAGATAATATCTAGTTGTATGTGTTTGTGTTTTAGGTTGAGCTAATAATATCACTGAGGGGATATTTGGATAAATAAGTCTCCTTCTGCAGCTGTGTGTGTCTGTGTTTGTGTGTGTGTGTGTGTGTGTGTGTGTGTGTGTGTGTGTGTGTGTGTGTGTGTGTGTGTGTGTGTGTGTGTGTGTGTGTGTGTGTGTGTGTGTGTGTGTGTGTGTGTGTGTGTGTGTGTGTGTGTGTGTGTGTGTGTGTGTGTGTGTGTGTGTGTGTGTTTGCATGCCTGTGTGCATATATTTGTTTGTGTGTGTTTAGTGGGGTTGTTAAGGTCATGGATGCAGCAACAGGCGGGTGTGTTGCATGGTGTGCAGGGTATCGTCCAACTCAGTGGGACCATACTGTGATTTCCAACTGAAGACCACACCAGTGCCATTGACCACCATATCACTGAGATTATTGAGCAGGTTTACAAGAAGCTGCACAGATGTTATAGAAGAGAGAGACCCAATGTGTCTGGTATAGGACATCAATCCCACCCAAAGATCTATCATCACCGCTCAATGACTTCATTACTGTCCGACAACAGACTGAACTCGTGGAGAGAGGGATTCCTGGTCAAAACGTCCCAGGCTGTGTTTGTCTGTGGTGTGACGATACAGATCAAGATGTTTTGTGGCTGAGGGAACAGAGGATTATCCATTTCTACTCACGTCGACTGGTGCACATCTTGCCTGAGTAACAACGTTCAACTTTGAGTAAGACGTGAGGATGCAGGCTTATTGTTTTCCCCATGTCTCTATATATACATATTATACATATATAGTGTATATGGCAGTCAAAAGTACCTTCTAAAGGTAACGGTGATGTTTTATGAAACATACACTCCATTACAGCTCATACTATAGTGTGGACCACGACTCCTGGTCTAAGACACTGCGTCTGATCCCTGCTGTCTGGCTGTGTGCATCAGCAAGATGCCCCTGCCTTTTCAATAATGACCTGCAGCTGGATTCACTCCGAGTCTATTTAGATAGAGGCTTCTAACTAGTAAGACAAAGAAAACAAGGACAACACCAACCTGGTCCTTTCCATTTGTGAATCGTAGGACATCTCCAACGTTCATAAAAACATAAAAACAGCCTCATCGTGTCAACTTAAAGGTGAAGTATGTAACATGGACACAGAGTGTCTAAAATGGGTACTGCAGTCAGTGATGGGCATGCTACTTGGAAAGTGTAGTGAGCTACCAGTTACGCTGCATTAAATGAAGTTTCACTACACAGAAGCTAACCCCCAGTGAAATGCTAGGCAACCAAAACATGGCCAAAGTAGTAACTTTACTTTATGCTTATTCAAGGCAATCTCAGTGACCAATATAGCTGCCCATCAGACAGATACGCAGTTAAAAATGTCCAGTTCAATCGTTTATTACACAATTGATCAAACTCTAAGCTGAGGTCTTAACTCGCACCACGTGCCAGATAAAACCATGCCAGGCCTGATTGACAGGTGTTCACAGGATTCAGAAGATAGAGTTCAAATTTCTATCAGAAGTGAAGCCAGTTCACCTGGAATCAAAAACTGTTCACTCTGCCATCTTTCCTTCACCTCGGTTTGTCTGGTCTGTGTGTGCGTGCGTGTGTGCATGCGTGCATATGTGTGACTATGGCCATAGCATCAGCTCAATGATGTGTACGCGATGTCCCCGTCATACGGAAGTGCTTCTTCAAGCTCCTACCGACACAGAACACCTGACGTCTTCCTATGTTTATGGTCCGTGTTTGGGGTTCTGACTCTTAGATTCATTTCAGACTGCAGCAAAAAGCTGCACGACTGCGCTGTCGATAAATAAAAGTGCTTAGCTACTGAAAAGCAACTTAATTTACAAAACAGCAGTTACCAACTAGTACCATCACTGCTTGTCGAGACGCTACCGCCAAACACTGAGCGCATCCAAACTCAATGTAGAGGAGGTTGTCTCCACCCGCCCCTCTCCACACTGGAAGAGGCCACACTTTATTTTAAGATAAGTGCGATTTTGATGTTTAAAATTAAAAAAAAAGGGGGATTAGAGTGTCTGTGTTTGTTCTAGATTAAAAACAAGGCTGTATTGAGAGGCGTTGTGGTGTTGTTCTGTAAGTTAGTTCTCGACTTTTAGGATACAGTTCAGTTCTCATTCATCTGCCTCGTCTCCTTTTTTGAGAAGTAATTCTTGTGTGGTTATGTGGATGTTTGTATGGGTTGTGAAAACATATTGTACATCTCATTAAACAACACATTATTTGATAGGAAAAACCATTGAAATTTCAGCAGGTGAAACCAACAGAATATATTCAAAGATCACATGCTGAGGCCAGTATGGAAAACCAAGGGAGCTTACCTGGATCGGCCCTTGGATAAGTCTCATGGGCCCCACACATTGTTCTGTAGAGGAAACCTGAAAATAAACAAATGATATCTGTAAAACACTCCAACAATCCAGCACCAACACACACAAACACAATCCCACCTTGTTGCTTACCATTTTACCATTGACTTCCATGAGCATATTGACACACTCTGCTGCGGCCTTCACCGTGTCTCTGTCGGCCTGTTTTTGGGTACATTGTGGTTCGACCTCACCCCTGATAGCCAACAGCGTGGCACGTAGGTTTCCCCTCAAGGCTGCTGGACAGCCAAGCCCCCGTCGGTGTGCTATCAGCGTTTATAATCTCCTGGTTTCTACGGTTGCACATGCGTCTGGCCTGAGATATTCGATGGCGTCACACATTGAGAGAGACGCTATGTTGAGGGAGGACTTAAGCGGCAGACCCACAGCAAAGCTCCACCGCTGCTAATACCTGTGTAAGAGGGTTGCAGTGGTTCAAGGTTGCACCGCTAATACATAACGCTGTGTGTGTGTGTGTGTGTGTGTGTGTGTGTGTGTGTGTGTGTGTGTGTGTGTGTGTGTGTGTGTGTGTGTGTGTGTGTGTGTGTGTGTGTGTGTGTGTGTGTGTGTGTGTGTGTGTGTGTGTGTGTGTGTGTGTGTGTGTGTGTGTGTGTGTGTGTGTGTGTGTGTGTGTGTGTCTGGGTAGGAGAATGTGTTTGTGTGTCGGGGGGGTAATGCGTGTGTTGGGGGGGGGAGAATGTGAGTGTGTGTGTTTTTGAGCACACTTCTTATCCATGTGCGTCATTATGTAATGAAAAAACTTCTGATTCTCAGTTGATGCAAACACGCACGCACGCACGCACGCACGCACGCACGCACGCACGCACGCACGCACGCACGCACGCACGCACGCACGCACGCACGCAACCCACCAACGCACACCGTCCGCTCAGCCGCACGCACGCACACTCACCAGCACACACACACACACACACACACACACACACACACACACACACACACAACCTCACCTACCCCCGTCTTTCTGTCTCAGTCTCTCTCTTGCTCTAGCGCTCTTTCTCTTGCAACACACGCATCCAGACATAGAGAGGCAGACTGTATTTATATCACACACATAATGGTTCAACGGGTGTGGATGCCTTTCAAAACGTCTCTGCACTGTTCGGTTTTACTTTGTTTATTCTAGTCGATTAGTTGTTTAATGTTCGTCCATTTTGTAAGTATTCTCACTACATGTTAACATGTTCATGTTACGGAATTTTGATTCCATTTTATTTTGCGACATGAATGCAAACTGAAAGATTAATTAACTTAAAATGTAATAATTAATAATCGTTATCTAAATCCTAAATAAATTGTGGATGAAGCACTAATGACGGCCAGAGGATACTTTGGATTGTGTACAGTACCACTGTCCTTCTGTCTTTCTGTCCTTCTACTTCGCAGCACTATGAAGTACACTCACAAAACTGCTGAAGCGCACAAATCACCACAAAACACTGCGCACACACACACACACACACACACACACACACACACACACACACACACACACACACACACACACACACACACACACACACACACACACACACACACACACACACACACACACACACACACACACACACACACACACACACCATAGCAATGAATTAACTATCATTTATCTGTTAGTGTCCAGAAGATTAATTCACAGAAATAAATAACAGCGTTCCTTGCAAACCATGCTTTTATTTTACAAGAATGGAGAAACACACACTTGTGCCCTCAGAATCTCATGATAGGTGAAGAGATCAGGCTAGGCTTTCCTCCTCTTAAAAGGTTTTTGCATGGATGAAGGAATAGTTAATTTGCCCTTATCTTTGTTAACTTTACATTCGCTTAGAAGAAACCAAACTCCCAAACCAACACAAGGTGGGACATGGTGACTGTAGGACATTCAAATGAATGGAACAGAAGAAGAAGAGGAGTCCTGCAACATATTCTGCTCCTCAGCGGAGGAAGAGGAGGAGGAGAGGTGTGGATATATATATGGATGGCCTGTACAGCGTGGTACGGCCTACTCTGCTGGTCCAGCATGTGGTTGTCTTAAATGCTCTGAGGGTCAAAGATCAGAAATAAAGCGATATATTGTCGTCATTATATCATAATTTCACGATACACTTTGGCATTATGCTTGATTCAGAGAATAGTTGTTCAATCTCAATGCATACCCTTTTAATTCAAACTGATAATAAAAAGTTATTGTTATAAACCATAATTTCTCTCACAGTACTCCCACCTGCCTGAACAATCTGCGTAGTTCGAGTGAAATATTTTGTGTTTCCATATGTATCGCTTTGTACTTACTTGTAATTAATTGTTTTCGTTTTGTGATCTCATCCAGCGTTTTTTGCAATCTTGTTTTCTTCCCCGAACCCAAAAGATAATGATTTTTCCTCCCTGGTTTATTATGAATTCAGTAAATGTGCATAATTGCACTTACTGATACTATCCCTGGGATTGTATCAGCTATTGAGCATGTGACTGTTTACTCCCCAGAGGGGTACACAACCCGTGTATACAAACATGAACACACTACACACACACACACACACACACACACACACACACACACACACACACACACACACACACACACACACACACACACACACACACACACACACACACACACACACACACACACACACACACACACACACACACACACACACACACACGCAAGTTACAGCAGATTAGGAATTAACCACAAATAAACTGAATAGCATCATTGGACCATTAAGACGTTTTTATAGATGTCCAGTTGTATTTTCTTGTTACAGTACGCGATGCCCGATCTAACCACATGAGACAAAAAGGAAACTTCCCTCAACTTTGTTTTGCTAAATTCACTATACTCAATTCATTTATTTTTTGAAGAAATCATGTCAAGAAGAAACTGATGGTTTTAAGATGTTTTCTCTATAACAATGACCAAATATTGTTATGTTCTGGTTTCCTAACAGGATAGCAGATGGAAAAACTATGGTGAATGTTTTGAAGTCTGTAGCTAATTCAATAATCAATCATTTAGCCTATTGATGCACTTGCAAATGCCAAAAGTCATACCCCACCGGGTGACACGGAATAAATATATGCTGCATTTCAATACAATACAGATAGATATAAAGAGACATATATACATAAATATAGATATAAAGACATTGACAGATAGATGGATAGAAAGAGAGAGAGAGAGAGAGAGAGAGAGAGAGAGAGAGAGAGAGAGAGAGAGAGAGAGAGAGAGAGAGAGAGAGAGAGAAGAGAGAGAGAGAGAGAGAGAGAGAGAGAGAGAGAGAGAGAGAGAGAGAGAGAGAGAGAGAGAGAGACGAGAGACAGACGAGACAGACAGACAGACAGACAGACAGACAGACAGACAGACAGACAGACAGACAGACAGACAGACAGACAGACAGACAGACAGACAGACAGAGAGGGCCGGCTACTTTATTAATCTCTAAAGGTAAATTGAAGTAGTCTAACGTACCGGTGGACAAACGGCATTGATGGCGATTGACGAACTGATGGCGAACTGAAACAGATGTCTCGTTGCCGTGCCTTACTACGCACATGTCAGACTGCATGTGTATCGTATGTACACACACGACACGTGTGTGCGTCCAACCGTAGTAGACTACCGCGCCTACCTTGACGCTGGAGCTGGCTGGTCTGCGTCTCGGCCTCGATGCGGACGTGTCCGCCGCCGCTGCGCTCATTCCCGCGATCCCGGTGCGAGTTATTCCTCGAGTGCCGACTCTGGTAGGTGATGACCGAGGGGATGCTGTCCGCCGCGTCGGTCTTTATGAATAACCCGTGAAGCGTGGCCGCGGTGCCCTGGGAGATCGTGGTGGTCTGATGCGGCGAGTTGGATTCGTCCGAATCTCGGCAGTAGATGACCCCGCTCTGAGAGACGTGGATACTAGGGGCGCACCCCATACCTTAAGGCGACCCCTGCCCTCCTGGTCAGACCCCCCCCCCCCCCGCCCCCTGCTAATAGCCTAACACACGCGACCGCGCACTCGCCAACCACCTAGGTGATACCTTTACCGGTTGAACGGCCGCTGTTTACTCCCAGCATCGGTAGAGGTCGAGAAGCCCTCGCCCTCAGCCCGATGCTACAGCACCGCCACCCTGCTGCCGCACTCCGTTAGGGGACATGAGAGACAAGAGAGGCGGAACGTGCACACAGGCCCACATAGCGGCACAGCTTTACATCAAACTGCTCATGGATCGCATTCTTTCTTAACCTATATTGCTATTGCATTTCCTAGAGCGGACTGGGGGAGGGGGGTGGTGGGGGTGTGGTGGAAGGGGGCGATCGCAATTCCCCGCCGCAACGGTAGGAGTCCGTAGGCTATATCAAATAAGACACGAACGTCGGCTACATGATCATCACACAGGCAGCTATTAGATGCGGTAAATGGGCTCAGAGAGCATCACTCTGTCGCTGCGCTGTTCCGCCGCCAATCTGCCGCGTACGGTCCATCTCCTCCCGGTCCGTTCTCGCGGTAACGCTGAGCGCTCGACTCCTCATGCTTCTAGCGCGATCTCAACTGAGCGATAGAGTCGGGTTGTTTTGAACGGAGCAGCAACGTACAAGCAGCACGAATGGTGCAGGTTGTATTGTTTCTCTTGTTGGATAAATGGCTCGTGTCTATTTGGGAAGCGAAAACGACGCCACGTTATTAGGCTATACATATGTCCCGACAAGGCCGTATGCTCTGGCTGAACCACATAGAATCCACCGGACCATTCACCCTGTTGATACTGCGATAGAGACGCGCTCTCCTCTAATCTCTCTCTCTCTCTCTCTCTCTCTCTCTCTCTCTCTCTCTCTCTCTCTCTCTCTCTCTCTCTCTCCTCTCTCTCTCTCTCTCTCTCTCTCTCTCTCTCTCTCTCTCTCCTCTCTCTCTCTCTCTCCTCCTCTCTCTCTCTCTCTCTCTCTCTCTCTCTCTCTCTCTCTCTCTCTCTCTCTCTCTTCTCTCTCTCTCTCTCTCTCTCTCTCACTTAAAGGTTGGTTTTTATCATTATGTTGGAATAAGTTTGTCTTTGATCCGACCCTTTGTGGAGGAATTGACTCAAATTAACGGCCAGAAAGAGCCTCCATCCTGAAGCTCCGACCATAACCAGACCAGGCCAGAGCACACTATTATTATATCATTATGCAAAAGGTGATAGTTAAGATTGAGAATCGGTGAGACCTCTTACCTGACAATGAAATCACTCTGCTTCCCGGTGATTTATAATAACATTAACATTAATTCATTATATTAACAATGTAATCTATTAACTCCCAGAATCACACATGTCAACAAAGCAACTGTCAACAGACTTGACTGGTGCAAAATAAATGTAAACAAACAGATAAAGGTATCTGATACAAAATGGCTGACCTGTGGTCTCTTGTAAAGCCACACAACGTAAAAGTTAGTTTAGGAACATGTTTATGTGTTGCTTGGCAACAGTCTAGTCACTCGCCAGTTGCAGAACTATTTGTGATTCCGAGCCAAATAAATGATAAAATAAACAAGCATATAAATTCGTATTATCTTAAAACCAACCTGGTCTCACAGGAATCCGTGAAATGAGCACGGACGCTTAACTCAAAATCCGTGGAGTCCTCACGGAAACACGCCATTTTCTGTGACATGGCCACGGATTTTGCTCCAATAGAAGTTACCCGTAGCACACACACACAGATCCCCACAAACGAGTCTACCACGGGCGCTTAACTCAAAATCCGTGGTGGCCTCAGGGAATCACTTAAATTGTTTCTGATATGCCCACGGATTTGCTTCAATGCAAGTTAATGACACTCATATTCCATGGCACACACACAGATCCCCGTCTCAACGACCGAGTCGACCTCGGGCACTTAACTCAAAAACCGTGGTGGCCTCACGGAATCACTTAAAGGCTGTGTTGCAGGGTTCATTTTCCAACAAATTTGTGCAATTTGCTTGTTGGTAATAAAGATTTTAACTGTTATCCATTGTATTTAATGTTGTTAGGTATCACAAAAAGGAATGTAATATGAGAAAGTAGGTACTATTTTAGCGGTTTGTGATTGATTCTCATGTCCCCCAGAATGCATTGCATGACGTCACATTGGGGAGACACGGACCAAAGCCGCATTGAGACCCTTGAGAGTAGAGACTAGTAAGAGAGTGTTCAGCAGATTATACAGATACATAGATAAATACATCGATATATATAGTTAGTATATGCTACTGAACCTCTAAAGATTGCGCAATTTGATTTGTTCGCTATCTCGGGATATTCGGCAATATCCCATGATTGAGATCTCAAACTCGGGATATCGTTTTCAACACAAAATGTCCGCTAATAAAAACAAATAAACCGCAAATAAAAACAAATAAATCCCGGCAAAAAGTGTTATCTTGTTTATTTTTGGAGTGTTCACGTTTAGAATAATTGTTAATTAATAGCCTAGATAGATAGATACCCTAGTTAAGTCTTTATAATGCCAAACGACACAAATCGTCGGGAATTCATTTAGGGGCTCACACAGGAGAGTACAAGACCACACGGAACAAGGGAGACAAGTCTGACTGGAAATACACAAAATGCATCACATTAAAACTAGAGAAATGCGTTGATAGACAGACAGACAGACAGACAGAGACAGACAGACAGACAGACAGACAGACAGACAGACAGACAGACAGACAGACAGACAGACAGACAGACAGACAGACAGACAGACAGACAGACAGACAGACAGACAGACAGACAGACAGACAGACAGACAGACAGACAGACAGACAGATAAATAGCTTATATGCTTTGCCAAGCAGAGCTAGCCAATCCTGTGTGCGAATGCAAATTAGCCATGTGAGCCGTACGTAATGTTGAGAAGTCATACTTAAAATGGATAGCAAGTTTAACCCTCATAAAATTTGGGCTACTAACCTCAGGAGTAGTTAAAGTTATTGTCTAAAGAGGGTCCACTATGCGACGGCGTGCCGTTCAAGAGAACTCCCCACAAATTAAAAAACCCTTTTTCCTCCCACAATTTCCCATGAAACGTGTTGTAAGAAGCTCTTGGATTTCGGTATGAAATAACAGATAAAACACTCAAATACACACAAATATTACCATCGTTTACATGCAATTATAGTAATAAGGTTAATTTCGAACTAGACGTCCAACTTGAAAGTGTCAACTGAAGTGATTGCAATAGAATATCTGATACCTCTGATACAGGAAACTCTGGTGAGTGAACACGAGTTGGCTAGTCACTACTAGAATCATAGTGAACTTTGGAGGGAAGGGAACTAATACTGTTTATAAGTTGCTGTTTGAATGGTTACCTTTTCAAAAATTTGACCTTTGATCTTGTCTGCCAATGCCGAACAGCTTATTCTGCCATTGAATCATTTGGTGTTTGGTGGATTGGATGATTGAAGTTTGAAGAAACAAGACACATTGGCAATTTAACAATTTATTAATTTCACAAACAGGAGCCTCAGTAGCGTGTGGAAGAACCATACACAGCCACAACAGCCTGGCACCTCCTCCTCATGCCGGTCACCAGCCTGGTCACACACTGTTGTGGGATGGCATCCCATTCTTCACCAGCATTTGTTGCAGGTCAGCCAACGTGGTTGTGTTGGTCACTCTGGCACGAACAGCACGCCCAAATCGCACAAGTGTTCAATGGGGTTGAGGTCAGGACTCCTAGCAGGCCATTCCATCCTCTTCACTCCCACATTCTGGAGGTAGTCTCTGATAAATCTGCCCTGTGGGGGCAAGCTTTGTCATCTTGGAGGACAGAGTTCGGTCCCAGACTGTGGAGATATGGGATTGCCATTGGTTGCAGAATCTCATCTCTATATCTCCCTGCATTGAGATTGCCTCCAATGATGACAAGCCTTGTTTTTCCAGTGAGGGAGAAGCCACCCCACACGTCACACTGCCTCCACCAAAAGATGTTATTCTATCGGTGCAGCAATCAGCATAGCGTTCTCTGCGTCTTGACCCTACTTCACCCTACGATCCAACTGCCATAGGCAGAATCTGGCCTCATCACTGAACATAACGTTCCTCCACATGTTCAGGTTCCAGTGCACGTGTTGCCGACACCAGCGCAAATGGGTCTGACGGTGAAGGGCAGTCATGGCAGGACTTCTGGCAGCCCTATGAGACCAGAGATTGGCTGCATGTAGTCTGTTCCGGATTGTCTGGGCCGAGAGCCGTCGGCCATATCGTCCTGCAAACCTTGACTGCAAATCTGTAGAAGACAGCTATGACACCTAAGTGCTGACAGGGTGATGAAATGGTCTTCTTGGGGTGTCGTCTTCTTGGGACCCCCACTTTGCGGCCTGTCTTTGACATCCCCGTTATATGGAACTTTGCCTTCAGTTTGGAGAGGGTACTAGGGCTCACTCCAAATAATGCCGCAACTTGGTTTTGTGGAACACTAGTTTGAAGTTGCCCTATCGCAAGGGCCTTATCCAGATCAGTCAAACACGGCATGCCGATTCTTGTAGCAGACACTTACGCCTCGTGCCCACGTCAGTCAAAGGACATCGGAAGGCATGGCTGACGGATGGGGGAGCTTTCCAGGTTCGTCAGAGCCTGAGTAGTGTTACAGTGCTTAAATTTGCATACGCGATCTGATTGGATGATTGATCTGTCCCTGCCGAAAAAGTTGAAGATTTTTCAACTTTTTGACGGAGCGCACGGATCCACAATGCATTGTGCGTCCATCCCCATTCAAACTCAATGGGGATCAGTCAACGGACGGATGCAGTGGGCACGAGGCGTTACTGACTGTAGCTGTACTTAGAGTAGTAGGGCCCATGCTCACAGGTGCTGCCAGTCTGGTGCCACTCAGGCACTTGATTGGCAGGATTCCATGGGGGATGCCATTGACCGCCCCCTATATCTTTCAATTTTCAACAGTTTAGACTTGTAATTAATAAGTTAGTTTTGTGATCAACGTGACAATTTCTTTTTAATCACTGTCTGCTGGCTAGTTACGTCACTCTGAGAGATGAGCATATTTGGTAGTGACACAGCCTATAACCTATTTGTGAAAGCAAAACCTCAAGCTCATTTATTAAACGAGACAGGGCTATTTGAAATAATTCATTAAGATATCGTGAGAGGTCATTCCTCCCCCTGAGTGTGTATTGACTATTTCTGGTGATTGAAATGCTCATTGCAAGCTTCCTATTCATGTCTAGTGTACCCCTACTGTCCACAAGCACCCCCACCCCCATATGGATACAGGGATTAGTTGCCACAGCCCAGTGTTGGTGTCATATCTATGAAAGACGTCATTCAAATATACTACAATGATCAATTAGGAGGCCGACGCCCTAAAGGAAGTGATGCAATAGGTAACTCCTGAGTCAAGGACAGTGATGCTATAGACCTGGGGTCACTTTATATCAAAAGGGGCCTAAAAGGACGCATTAAAATATCTACTGGCCTATACAAGCAATGACTCTGAAGTTCTTCCCAGACCTTTTAATAAAAAAGCGGTCGCACACGACATTCTGTACCAGAAGCTCCAGAAGAAGGACATTGATGCAGTCTTCATCAAAAGGGCCCTCGAGACGTCGAGAGCTTGTGCAGACCATTAGGTAAGATAACATTTATATAACATTTATATCTATTTTTTTTATTTGATCCTTATGAGAACATATGCATGAAAGGAGACTGTATTTGTGTTATTTTTTTTATAATACATGTTCTTTTTTCTAATATATTGCCAGTGGTGTAATCTAGCATGCTTTACTCTGTGCTGGACATCCTGGTTAGGCGAGGCACAATGGATAGCTTAAAAAATTTAGTTAAGACTAACATTATACAGACTAGCATCCCTGTCTATTTTAAGTAGGTATACTCATCATGCCTTCAGTGTGTCTTGAAAAACCACACATAAAAGGTTGCCGATATTGTATTGATATTTTATCGTATTTGTCTAAATGCATACTTGACTGTAGATAGATTTATGAGTGAAGTTACCAACACAATAGATAAAAAACAGTGTTTAACACTAACATTATGCATTCCTGCCCATTTTAAGTGGGTATGCTGACATCTTTTTACTGGATAAAGTGTGAACATGTGCATCACATAGACTACATTACTGTACACAGCCTAACAAACACATTATTGGTTTGTTTGCGTTCAGAGACTCTGACCAGCTGCAAGAGCCATCAGGAACCAACAGACCAAGGACGGGTTTGACAGAAGCGAAGCAGAGGCTGTCTGAAGAGGTCTGCGACACCATCCTGGCTCACACCAAAGCAAGGTTCTCTTTCACTGGCCACCTTGGGAGTGCTACCTTAGTACAATGAAATTTGTTTGAAAGGTACTGCCATTCATTTCCTGCTGATGCTCCGAATGCCACTGTGAAGGCATATCCCACGCTGAACAAGGCAAAGCTCAAGATGGAACTGTCTCTGATCTATGAGAATCCTGAATCAAGTGTGGAGCTTCAGTGGGCATATTGTATGTAGTTCTCTGCAAACCTATGGTGGCATCATGCCTTCAGTGTGCATATTGGATATAGTTCTCTGACCTATGGTGGCATCATGCCTTCAGTATTCATATTGTATGTAGTTCCCTGCAAACCTATATGGTGGCATCTTGCCTTCAGTGTGCATATTGTATACAGTTCTCTGCAAACCTATGGTGGCATCATGCCTTCAGTGTGTCTTGAACAACCACACACAGGGTATCTGCAGGTTTCAGCAAGTCAAATTTAAGACTTTTTAAGACCTTTTTAATACCACCTTGAATGAAATTTAAGACCTAAACCTCGCGATGGTGGGGGTTGGCAACAGACGCGAGCCAACATCGGAAACGGACGTCTTCCAGCCAACTGTCCTTCAATTTGCAAATACCCATTGTCGCAGACTAGCTAGCAAGCACACAGATAATCGTTCATATATGCAGCTAGTAAGAAAGAAGCCTCTCTACATGTCCTTGCTGAAAAGTCACTCGAGAAAAATGAAAAAATATATAGTCCTGCCCCGACAAATTTAAGACCTTGAGTTACAGTATTTAAGACCAGCATATGACATTTGTAACGAATTTAAGACTTTTTAAGGCCTTAAATTTAGAAACATGAATTTAAGACTTTTTAAGGATGCGCTGAAACCATGCACACATATGCACATATTATATTGATATTTTATCGTATTTGTCTAAATAAATCTGCTTGACTGTAGATAGATTTATGAGTGAAGTTACCAACACAATAGATTGGCCGTAACACACTCACCCCTTTTAGAATCACATTCTCTCACTCACACTCTCTCTCTCACTCACTCTCTCACTCACTCTCACTCACTCTCACTCACTCTCATTCTCACTCACTCTCACACAAACACAAACACACAGAGAATGTTAACTTGTGTATAATTCCCAATTATTATTGATGTACTTGCACTTTAATCTTGCTGAATTCTACAAGGCAAATTAATTAAGTTTAAAACCTAGTTCCCCGGCTCCATTTGTTTTTGTAAGGAAATGTTCTATTTTGTCTTTATTATTTTGTCTGAATGCACCAGAATGCTTCATTTGTATGGGAAAATCACAAAAAAAATCTTCGGGGGGAGGATGCCCACAAACCCCCCTACAGGGGTTTGGTTTACAAATTTTCAGCCCCCCCACTAAAATAAAACTCACCAGCCGCCACTGGTATTATCTGTATCTACACACTTTAAGGCACAAATTTACACCTCCATCCCACCTAAAATGGGGACCAGAAACAAACCTCTTCTTATGCACATTTACCTTACTGTTGGAGGTCAGGCAAGAGATGCCAAAATGTATACGCACATTTCCCAGGGTCCCAAGAACGACATATATGAGATTTGGAGTTCTAGCCCTTACAGAAATAAAGTTTTTGAAAATGGAATGTTTTTTGGACAAAGCCACTCAGAAGTGTTGCCTGCAAGACCTAGTCGATCACAATGTGGTGGAAAGACAGTTTTTGAGATAGGAAAGTCCTACCACCCTGAAAATTCTAGGGCCTAACTGGGATCCCCACACCGAAACTTGGCCCTCTCTGACCCCGAGGGCAGAGAGGGGGGAGGTTTTGGGTTAGGGTTAAGGTTACGGTTAGGGCTGTTTTTTTTCCAGAGACCCACAATTTTCACAGAGTAATCCCAAGATACATCCTGGTCAAGATTCTATCTCTTGTCAACTCATTTAGATTAATTTGGTTGCTCAACTGGTTGCTATGACACCTTCCAATCAGGATATCGACCCCTGCACAGCCCTGAGACCGCCCTTATTAAAGTTGTAAACGACATCCGTCTTAACACAGACTCTGGCAAAGCTCAATACTAATGCTGCTTGACCTCAGTGCTGCATTCGACACTGTAGACCACCATACAATACTTCTGGACAGGTTAGAAAACTGGGTGGGCTTTCAGGCACAGTCTTAAATTGGTTCAGGTCCTACCTACAAAATAGGAACTACTTTGTTTCCATTGGCGACTTTGTATCAGAATCAACCAACGTGACATGTGGAGTAGGGCTGCACAATATATCGAATTTTTATCGCGATGACGATATTGGCGTCCCACGATAACGCGTAGTGTTCTCGCGATATTTTTTTAAAATAATGCATCCGCAAAAAAAAAGAAGAAACAAGCCCCGCCCATGCAAAGCACCCTGTACACCTGTCTGCGACTGCGTGAGTCCATCCTGCACACAGCGGCACGAAACCTGAAAAGGGGCGTGGCCTGGCGGTAATTTGCCGCTGAGCACAGTGTGTGGCTCCTACCACTAGGGGGTGGTAGCAATTCAAAAGATTTTTTTCAATGAATAATCGTAAATAATCGTGATGTCAATATTGATCCAAATAATCGTGATAATCATTTTGGCAATAATCGTGCAGCCCTAATGTGGAGTCCCACAAGGTTCGATCTTAGGACCCTCTTTATTCAACATCTACATGCTCCCACTAGGGCAAATCATGCAAAATAACAATATTGACCATCATTGCTATTCTTATGACATGCAAATCTATGTATCACTATCACCAATGACTATCGGCCCATAGATCTCCTGTGCCAGTGCATTGAGCAAGTGAAAGAATGGATGTGCCGAAATTTCCTGCAACTAAATGAGGACAAAACAGAGATAATTGTATTTGGTTCTAAAACGGAAAGGCTTAATGTAACCCAACACCTTCACTCTCTGTCCCTGAAAACCTCAATCAAAGGCAGAAATGTAGGGGTTATCATGGATTCAGATTTACATTTCGACAGTCGAATCAGTTACAAAATCTGCATATTACAACCTTAAAAATTACAAAAACTTGTACATGCCTTTATCACTAGTAAGCTTGATTACTGCAATGGTCTCCTTACAGGTCTCCCAAAACAAACTCTGAGGAAGCTTCAGTTTGTTCAGAAAGCTGCTGCTAGAGTTCTAACAAAGACCAAAAAATTTGAACATATTACACCAATTCTTAAATCGTTACATTGGCTTCCTGTAAATCAGAGAATTGATTAAAATCATGTTGCTAACCTATAAATCCCGTCATGGTTTAGGCCCAAAATATTTTACTGATATGCTTCCACTACATAAGCCTTCTAGACCACTAAGATCCTCTGAGACCAATCAGTTAATTATCCTCAGAGTAAACACGAAACATGGGAAAGCAGGATTTAGTTACTATGCAACAAATAGCTGGAATAAACTCTCTGAGGATTTAAGACTTACCCCAACTCTGAGCACCTTTAAAACAAGACTGAAGACTTTTATGTTTGCTTTAGCTTTCTGCTCAATCTTAAATACATTGGACTTTCTAAAAAGCTATTTTTTAACTTTGCATTTATTTTCTATTTTAATACTAAAATGCCTTTTTAACTCTCTATTTTACTCATTTTTTTGCATTTGTTTTCTTATCCCCTTTATTTTCTATTTTTACCAGAAAGTCACAAAGATACATGATCTGATACCAGAGAGAAAGGATAAGGGTTTGAGACCCAAGTTCTGTCTGGGACGTCCTAGAATCTGGGTTTGAGTCCCAGAGAAAAGACCAAGTTCCTTTAGGTCGGGTTAGAGTCCCCGAGAAAGAGTTCTGTCTGGGTTAGAGTCCCGACGTCTGTCTGGGTTGGAGTCCCAGAATAAGGCCATTAGTTCATGGTTAGAGTCCCGACTTGTGTCTGGGTTAGAGTCTTGGAATCTGGGTAAGAGTCCTAGAATAGAGTCTGTGTTGGAGTCCCAGAGAAAGTACCATGTTCCTTTAGGTCGGCTTGGAGTCCCAACGTGGGACGTGGGTACCAGAGAGACTGTTGATCTGATCTTAAATACATTGCACTTTCTATTTTACTCATTTCTCTGCATATGTTTTCTTTTACTTACTAAAATGCCTTTTTTAACTTCTCCTTTATTTTCTATTTTTACCAGAAAGGTATATTGCACTTTCTATTTTACTATAAAGTTGCCTTGCCTTGCCTTGCCTTGCCTAATTTCTAGAAACGGCTTGTTGCCAATGCGTTTCAATGGAGCATTTGAAGATGCTACTGTATGTGAGCCTTTCCTGTAGGGCTGGAGCCCCCCAGTTGATGATCGTATGCATCCTTTGAGACCCTCCTTGATATAAAAGAGATCCCAGGTCTATAGCTTACTTGTTAATGTCCTCGCCTCAGTCACCTTCCATCACTTCCTTTAGGGCTTCGGCCTCCAAATTGATCATTGTAGTATATTTTGAATGCCCTATTTCATATATATGACACCACCACCACTGGGACGTGGCAACAATTCTCCATATCCATATGGGGAGGGGGGGTGCTTGTGGACTGTAGGGGTACACTAGACATAAATCGGAAGCACACTCAGGAGGAGGAATGACCTCTTACACATGATAACTTAATTAATTGTTTCAAATAACCCTGCCTCGTTAAATCAAGCTTGGTGTTTTGCTTTCACTAATAGGTTGTAGGCCTAGGCTGTGTCACTACAAAATCTTTCCATGCACATCTCTCAAAGTGACGTAGGCACCAGACAGTGATTTAAAATAAATACGAGTCAAGTTCAATAAAAGTAACTTATTAATTACAAGTCTAAATAACAGAAAATGGAAAGATATTCCAAGGTGTACTTCTATTTCCTAGCCAGCGGACCCTAGTTTACGAAAGCAATTGGGAAGGGGAAGGGGGCGGTCGATGGCAACAACCATAGGATTGTTGTATGACGAACCCTGCGCAGCAGCCCCCCCTCTTCTGAAGTCGAAAATAATCTCCCAATTGAAATGCATTGGTTTAATATTGAATTAATTAAATATTAAAAGATGTATTGTGTATCAATATACAATTATTTTGTTATAATATTATATGTAGACCATTTAGCTATTATCGTTATAACAAGATCTGTATCTGACCATTGACAATCCACTTCCACCAATCCAATCAACGAAGAGGGTTGTAACACCAACTAACACAGTGTACTTTTGCAATGGGGAATGTGGTTCAGGTATAATCAGAGAATATTTAAATATTTATAATATAAAAAAATAGCCTATACGTAGGCTACCTGCTTATCATACATTTGACATGTATATAGAGTTAGACTATTATATGTATAAGGTTATAGGCCGAATTCCATTAAAATGCAGCCCCTGCTGGCCCACAACTAGCTCGTCTCGTTGTCTCGTTATACGCTTTATAAGTTATTATATTTAAATTATTATAACCATGTAGCCTTTATTTTCTTGCCGTTATCATTACCTACATTCCACCATACTCTCATAAATTCTATGAATGAAATTCATATTGACGGTATGGCACTATATCCCTATTCTCGCCCACCTATCTTGAATTTAATAGACCCATTTCGTTGCTTCGAGGGGGTCTGGTGGTGTCCGTATATAATAAATAAATAACACTCACACACACACACACACACACACACACACACACACACACACACACACACACACACACACACACACACACACACACACACACACACACACACACACACACACACACACACACACACACACACACACACACTCAATTCATTTTACATTACTGAATTCTTAGCAATTACGCTTTTCATTCAGCTGTCACTTTATTTGTTTCCAACCATTTACATTTTCTTATATGGTGTGCATGTTTATATTGTTCACTCCATTTAGACTTTTGAACTTGATTTGATCACTTGATTTAAGCCATTTAACGTTTCTTTATGTCTTAATCTATCTGGCATTGTTAAAAAATATTTGTAACTTCACTTTGCACTACAGCACTCACCGCATTTTGTGCAGGAACTGCATTTTTTAGGTTGTATATAGTGTGTGCAATGTTCTACATTCACTTGGCAGCAATCATTCAGCTCCAGTATTTAGTCCTCACTGTGAAGCTCTCCACTGGACACAACTCAGGTCCTCACTAGGAGAGCAGAGAGCGTTGTGGAACATACAAGATCCAAACTCTACACACATGGTTAAAATATCTTCAAACAGAGTCACATGAATGCATGTTTAGTTAAAGTCAAATCATGTTTGGGCCCCACCTCCTCGACTCCCATCCCTAGCGAATTCACACAGCCATCATTTAAACTATCTATGCTTTGATAAACCCCCCCCCCCCCCCCCCCCCCCACACACACCCACACACACACCACACACACACACACACACACCACACACACACACACACACACACACACACACACACACACACACACACACACACACACACACACACACACACACACACACACACACACACACACACACACACACGTCAAGTGTGAAATGTGTATCGACTAGTGTTGCACAATACCAAAATTAAGATTTCGAAACGATACCTGCCCGACCACGGTAAAAATCTAAAATATCTGGAAAAGAGCTTTTGCTCTTTGAGCGAATTCCGTTAATAAATTGAGAATTGTATTACGATTGAGGCGTATTAATATTTATACCACGGTCTGGGGGAATACTCGATTCTGATTGTCTGCAGCCTTCAAAACGAGAGCTGGTAAATTGTGAAAAATGCATTAAAACTGTAATCAGAAAACGCGGTTAGCTGCTAGACCCTATCGCAAGGCTGTTACCATAACACTTAACCGGCCGGATCAAGATGAAAGGGAAACTTGTCCCAGATAAACTTTAACCCTCATGCAATTTTTATAACATTTTTTTTTAATCAGGACTAGCAAAACTGATCAATAATTGCACATGCATAACACTTCTTCCGTTATGGGTGCTTCGGTTAAGTTCGCTTCGGTTAAGGGTAGGCCTACCTCGGTTAAGGGTGCCCGTGCAAGAGGTGACTATGGAAAATGTTCATAGTCAAGTGTGGCATGCCCCAGAGTATAGGCCTAATACTATATTATAAATAAGCCACCTAATAATAGACAATAGGTCTATTTTCAAGCCTGATTGCATGTGCAGCCTGTGTTAGTTCTACCAGACATGTGCCGGTGGTCCGCTGATCCCTCCCCTCGGTTGTATCCCTGCAAAGCTATTTAATGTTTAACAATAGGCCTTTTTTTCTGTTAAGTCTCAACCAGATTGTGCTCTTGGCCGATATAGTGTGTGTGTGTGTGTGTGTGTGTGTGTGTGTGTGTGTGTGTGTGTGTGTGTGTGTGTGTGTGTGTGTGTGTGTGTGTGTGTGTGTGTGTGTGTGTGTGTGTGTGTGTGTGTGTGTGTGTGTGTGTGTGTGTGTGTGTGTGTGTGTGTGTGTGTGTGCATTGTATGCGTGTGCGTGCTTGTAAGAGAGGGAGAGGATTCCGGTTCAGGGGCCATTCCTACGCTATCTGAGCTGAGCAGCCTTATGTCAACATGGTGGATAGATATATAGGCTATAGTAACTAGCCTAAAGCCTATGTAATTGTACACCTTATTCAAACGGAAGATTCGAATAATCCGTACCAATGAAATTCTTTTTTTATGATTACACTAATCACGTGTTTTAATCAACCTCAAAATATAAATAAAAGCATGTTTTTTTAAACTAATTTAAAGTAACTCAAACATTTCCGCTCAAATATCCCCGTATCAAAATGCAGGTAACAGAATAGAGCTAAAGAGTGGATCATAGGTTAATATCTCAAACTACGTGTTCATTGTATGAGGAACAGGTCTTACCTCATGTGGTCCGTTGCGCGCGTCACTTTCCTCTGGTGACAGTTGACTCATAGCTCGCGCCACGGTGGTTACTCCTTTGCTTACTATAGAATAGTGGTGGTGGGCTCAATGAAGTCTGAATTCAGAAGACGACTTACTGCCCTATACCTACTGCCATGAAAACTCTATCCCACAGGGGAACCGACATCTAGGCGTTGGTGAGAATGAGATGCATATGTCAGCTTGGACTACATAACTTCTTCTCTTCTTTTTTTTTTAAGTTGGACAACAGGTTGGACGTCCGTGGGGCCCTAGTGTCCATTTAGTTAATCGGCCGATATTGATTCAAAATATCTGGCGCCTTCTATAGGGTGAGTTGGAAACTCACCCTATAAGGCACCAAAGAAGGCGTAAAATTGGCCTTCAGTCTGGTTGAAGCCTACCTCCAACATCCTCCAGTTTAATTTAAAATTGAAGTGAACAGACATAACATAAACCTATTCTTGTAGGATTTAAACATATAATTAAGCCTACATTCGGCTACACATTTATAATTAAACTTGCTTGTTAGTATTTGCAAAAGTATTAAAAAAACGGACGAAAACCAACTCCCAACAGTTGTAGGTCTTCGAATGTATAGCTGCACGCGGACGAGGGAAGCCTTGCAAGCCTTGCAATGGTGCAATGGTTGCTTTACAACACAAGGGGGCGATCCTTGAGCGCAACCTAATCATGTGTGCTCCAATTTCTGCCCACAGTTTATTTATTTGGTCTGTTTTGAAAGTGTCGTTCGGGGTGCGATTCGCAAAACATTATAGTAAAGTAAGCGAAAATAGTAGGACCTGAATCTTGGGATTGATGGACCTTACCTAAACAATCATTTTGATTGAGACATCATGGATCATGTGTGGGGTGACCTTTTAATGCACCAACAATTCAATTTAAAATAGGATAAATGTACACTGTAATATCTACTAGAAAATACATTTAAGGTATATGGGGTAGATCGCAAGCTCACAACGCGTTCCCACAGAATAGATGGATGACTTCTTTCAAACGTTTCCTTCTTCCAAAAGCTAAAGCTTCAAATCCGGGATTATGGCCGGTGACTCCTGTTGGCTTCCAGGAAAAGCTGGATTTCCAGTCTTTTGCTCATCTTGCAGGAATGTGTATTTTAGGCCCCATGATGACATCACCACAGCTTTGTCTCCTCCAATTGAATTATGCATGGGTGAAATCACCTTGTGATGTATGCACCACAACACACTCGCACACACACACACACACACACCATTTGTGTGCGTGTGTGTGGTGTATTACTTTTGTGATGCCACAAACACACACGAACACACACACACACACACACACACACACACACACACACACACACACACACACACACACACACACAAAAACGGGTTCACACACATATTACATGGGCCACACACACACACACACACCACCACCACCCACCCACACCCACCCACGCACGCACGCACGCACGCACGCACGCACGCACGCACGCACGCACTGCACACACACACCACCACCACACACGCACACACACACACACACACACACACGCACGCAACGCACGCACGCACGCACGCACGCACACACACACACACACACATTAAATTATAATTATACATTTTCATTTAGTTATTATTATTTTGTATGGATCAAGAGGGAAGTTGGTGCTGGGCCCGGATTGGACCTTGAGGAACCAGCTGCTGGTTGCTGCTCCGTTTTCATCCTCTCGCTAGCTGCTCCCAGCAGTGAAGGACCTGTGTGAATAAAATGTGATAAACGGTTGAGATTCTCAGGATGTGTGTCTTAATTTAATGTTTAATGTTGTAGCTGCTCCCTAGTCAGCCTCTTATTGTTACGGTCAGCGGGAATGTTAGTTTGGACCCGGGATGCAGAGACAGAGGCAGTTCGGACAATCCAAAGTTTATTGTCGCAAGGAACAGATAGTATATCCAGCAGGCAAGGCGAAGACAGGAGCGGGTAGGCGAGGCTGGCGGAGGCACCGGGGAGTGCTGCGGTCCGGTGGTTGTGTCCGCTGGCGAGGAGTTGGCTTCCGGCGAAAAAGTACACGAGGTTAGAGCAACAAAGGTCAGGACAGAGTAACGGAGGTTGATGTTCACTCGCCAGCCAAAGTACCGAATGAGACGGAATAATCTGGTGCCGACGAGCAGTCTCCGCCAGGCTTAAGAAAGAGTGTGTGACGACTCGAGTCGATGAGGACCAGGTGTGCCCCGTTGTGGTGCTCAGCTCCGCTCGCCACGCCCCGCACCTGTCTAAAACCCAATGCCTGTGGAGCAAAACGTAAACAACCGTGACACTTATGACACTAACTGCCCCCTATTCATCCTCCTAGGAGACTAGCTGCAGGCTCCACTCGCACAGCAAACGGTGTGAGTGGGCCTTTATTACATAAACACCCCTCCCAACAATGAGTATAAGATCTGTAAAAACGTCAACATTTTTCTTCTTTGGCAAATGTTATAGGTATCAGAGTATGACAGCGTCATCATTTCAGTGCTTATCAATTCACAAGCATCGAAAACATAAACATTGTGTTACGCATTTTATGCATGAGGTGGCCACTCAATGTTTGGATTCTGTCGTTCGAATGAGACGTCCAGGTAAATTAATGAAATCAATCTAATAAAAGAACAGAGCAGCAATCTAGCATAATGGCATTAATGGATAACCAGCCTAGGATTACTCTCTAACTCTTAAGGTCTGATTCCACCGGACGCGTTACGGCCGCGTTACGGCTGCGGCACATCTTGGCCGCGGTCACGGCAGCAGATAGCTTCCACTCTAATCAATGAGACCATTTCCACCGGAACGTCTCAGCAGCGTTCCAGGAGCGGCTCGCCGCAGCGCTTTCATTCCGTGGCATTCTATTTTTTGACGCGAGCCGTTGCTGAACCGCGTCAATTTAAACAGAGCAGATCGAGCTGGGCAGGAAGTGAAAAAGTAAAAGCTATAGAGTCATCCGGTCAATTTTCAAAATAAAACACAATACTCAACTCATGTAGCCTATCACAACTTCACGTCAACATTATTACGTCATGACCGGTGGCCCCAGGTCAGCAGTCAATCAATCAAAGGGTCAGCAACATGGACGACGAGAGACTCATTGTCGAAGTTTAGCAACATGAAGTCATTTATGTACCAAATCATCCTTTTTATAAGGACAATGGCCGAAAGGACAAAGCGTGGCATTTCATTGCAGTAGTTTTGGGAGTGGAAGGTAAGTACATTAGGTTTAGGATTATCGCGTGATCTCGTGATCTTGCGTGAATATGGCTGGCTCGCAAGGCAGCGCTGCGCTGCCGTAACGTGCCCGGTGGAAATGCACGCAGGGCAGAAGTCGCAGCCGTTCCATGACCAAATAGTTATATTAAAGCATCCATAAAGTAGCATGCCATGGGACCTTTAATTACAGAAGGAGCCAGCCTTTATTACAGTTTTTGCCAATTGCTTGAACACACACTAGACACATACCTAGACCAAAGTAGCACAACTTGAAGTTTTTGTTACTATACCTTAAACACATGTAACCATACCTTAAACAAAAGCGCTGCTTTGCACTTTAGTTGCAACACACTTGCTCCTTTCTGCAACACCCTTGCTCCTGCACACTACACACATTTTCAAACATAAGACACTTAATTCAAAAAGGAAATCTCATTGTACCATTGGGAAAACACATCTATTCAAAATACAAAACACAATGGTTAATTGAAAATACATAAATACACAGCTGAAAATGCTTTTGCACGTCCCGGGGCCGCTCAGGGGAAATATATCATTGTGTGCCTCCTTAAACCTTTGAGGGTAACTGCACCATCATGCAAAAATAGGTCTCTACAATACCCCACATGTCATCACATTTCTAGATGCACTTCATGATGCAACTGAACAGGACCGACCAGAGCAGCCCAGGTTTGTTGTTTTCTGGGATAATGTTTGTTTCCATCAGGCTGTTTTGGTCCGGAACTGGTACACCAACCATAAACAATTTGAAGTTGTATACTCGCCATTTCTAAACCCTGTAGAATTTTTCTTTCCGGCTTGAAGATGGCGTATATATGACCGTCCGCCAACCACATGCCTGCATCATGCCTCTTCTGCAGGCAATGGAACAGGACTGCAGAGACATTGAGATAAGGTCAATCCATTGAGGTCAAGCCCGCCCACGCAAAATTGCTGTGTTTTTCTGTGTTTACAGTACAGTTGTGAATTTTTGTTTTATTTTTGCTTAAACTGAATTTACTGCACTGTAAAGTACCGTACTGCAATGTACAGTATTGATAAGGCCTATTGATTTTTTGGTTGTCGTGAAAATGTGCCTTCTGTGGAACTGAATAAAAACAGTGAATATCGAAGATTGCAGTGTTATATATAAAATAGACTAGTGTGTTGTTGCTGATCTGAAAGTGTATTCATATAATACAAGTGTGCATCCTTTTGGCATCAGAGTGACATTTTGACAAGGGATTGTTAGGTTTCGGTAGAAGAGTTTCAATTTGACATAGACGTGAATGGTATATTTCTCAGTGTTGTGCAAAATGTGTTCAAGTAGGCTAATTGAAAAAAACTGTAAAATAAAAACGACTGTTTAAAATGTAAGTCAATCAAAAACAAGCTAGGAACAAAACCCTGCCATGCTCAGGGTTTTTTTGTAGATAGATAATGCAACTTTCATACAGGCCTGTAACACACAACTGGTCCACTCTGTTTACCGCCTTGTTCGTGTTGAACACATGATAATACAAATAAACAATGCTCGGACCATTCAGATCCTTTAAGATTAGCTGGAAAGGCTACGCAATTATTAGCATCATGAACAAAGTAGCCTACAGGTAAAATTAGGCAATTTGACGATTGAAAGTCATCAGCAGAATATCATCCGTCGCCTTCGTCATAACCCCGCAATTGATTGCGGCAATTGATTGTGTGCGGCGCGGCGGGCGGGGGGGTGTGTGGGGGGGTCCTCTCTGATCCAGAGAGGACTTTATCGGACAGGCGGATGTGTCTATAAAACGAGGACGTGGTGCTCAGACTGCAGACTAGTGACAGGTTGGCAGAAGGCGCGTGATGGAGCGCGCTTTCCGAGAGAGGCTGTTCTTTGCCCTGCTTTGTCTGTCTGTTCCAAGTAGAGACTGCCGCTACATAGAGGTAAGACTTTACTTGGATTTCGATTTTCTTTATATTGCGGGTTCCTTGGTACTACGCGTTTTTTGCTTAAACACAACTTTCTATTGTTGTTGTTGTTGAAACTATAGGACAACGAGGTGGCCCAAGATGAATTGTTCTCCGTCTTCAACTCTGATCTCAAGAGAGACCTACCCGACGCCTCAATGTACCGCCGACCCTTACGTGAGTCCAGGGGCGTTTCTAGCTTTTTGTAATATTCGGGGCTTAGCCCAGAGGGAAAGGGAAAATGGGCAAATTTCTTTGTATGCTTTATTGCGCATGCACATTTTTCATAATGCTTGACCTAAATACACAAAATACGCAGTTTATGATAGCTTTAAATAGCTACCTGACTGCTGTGCTGCTTATCCCCAGACATCTAAAGTTTCATTCAAGATATTTCAGAGAAAAAGGAATACAAGTGAGACAGACCTTACCAGTGATGCCAATAAAGCATTACTGGCCTCGTACCACTTTTTTCAATAACGAGTAATCTAACGTGTTACTATTTCCAAACCAGTAATCAGATTAAAATTACTCTTCAAAGTCACTGTGCGTTACTATTATTCTTTTTTTTACCGGATCACCGATTGGCGTTGAGAGCGATGGAGTGGTGTGTGTGTGTGTGTGTGTGTGTGTGTGTGTGTGTGTGTGTGTGTGTGTGTGTGTGTGTGTGTGTGTGTGTGTGTGTGTGTGTGTGTGTGTGTGTGTGTGTGTGTGTGTGTGTGTGTGTGTGTGTGTGTGTTTGTATGTGTCTGTCTGCCTTGTCTGTCTTTGTGTGAGAGTGCGTGTGTGTGTGTGAAGCATAAGTCTCCAAAGGCTTCAATCTATCAGAGGCAAGTGTCGACCTTGACTCTCCAGAGTCCGTGCCACCAGTTGTTTTTAGCGGCAGAATTAGTCGCACGGTGCTGCGTGTTTGTGTTTGTGTTTGTGTGTTTGTGTGTGTGTGTGTGTGTGTGTGTGTGTGTGTGTGTGTGTGTTGTGTGTGTTGTGTGTGTGTGTTGTGTGTGTGTGTGTGTGTGTGTGTGTGTGTGTGTGTGTGTGTGTGTATGTTGTGTGTGTGTGTGTTGTGCTGGAGTGACGGCAGCAGAGAGAGCGCGTACGAGCCTCTATGTTATCGAACTTAACCCACGGGGATGTAGGAGCAGCTCGAGTGCTAGAACGTGCTGTATTATGGCGACACATTAGTGCCAAAAAGCACTAATGTGATAAAACATGCATTCGGACGTATTTTATTATTTCACACACGTTGATTTTAACTGCGAGCTCGCAAATCGTCTCTGCATGCATGCTCACAGCGCTGTTCCCCGAGCGAGGAAAACAGCTCCTGGAGAGCATTACCTCGTTGCAAGGGAGAGGGGGGAATAACTTTGGTCGCACAAAACAATCTCTCTCGCGCCTAACAGCCTCTCGCGAATGATGTTCTGCTCTCTCGCTCAAATTTAATTTCGGCACTATGGGGGAGGGAACCAAGGCAGGGCAGGCTCTCCTGTGATTGGCCTAATAAAATGCGCCCGAATGCATGTTTTATCGCATTAGTGCTTTATGTCCTTTACGCCACGCACGTGGAGCTGCGTCCAGTGATCGCCCCGCAAAGCGCGCTGTGTTATTTTGTCTACGCATTAAAAGTTGGCAGAAGCGGTTGTAAGCCGTGTGTCAGTGTGTGCACCCTGTACATTTAGCGTCAATCATGCACTATATTCGTTTAATCATCGCGGACTATCTAGAAGGACTTAGCTACTTTATCTTTAGATGAACCCGAAATCCCCATGTTTGTTTCTAGTGTAAAGCAAGCAAAAAAAAAAGCTAGTTTATTTTTTTAATTAAATAATATCCGGGGCTTTAGCCCCGAATGAAACAACCTAGTGACGCCACTGCGTGAGTCTCAAACCTACCCTACTCTATAAGGTAGGCTAGTGGGTACCTGGGATGAACACCCTTCTGTTTGCTAAAAAGTTCTGTTTTAATTGCTGCTGGATAATCCCCTTTCCAATCTAGGTTTGTGTCAATCGCAACATGTGTCTGCATGACCTTCCGTCCCTTTTTCATTTAGGGTTCATTTAGGATTAAGAGAAGAGGTTAAGGAAATGATCAATGATTAAGAGAATGAGACAGAAGTGATGGGATGACAGAAATCTGTAATAAAGGCTAATTCAAATTAAGGGTAATCAAGGTGTCCATTAAGCACCATGTCCTTCTAATGATGTTATTAAGGGTTATTAAGGTGTACATTAAGGATCATGTACTTAATAATGTTATCAAGGGTATTCAAGTTGTGAATTAAGCATCATGTACTAATGATGATTTTAAGGGTCATCAAGGTTTGAATTAAGCATCAGAAAAAGTTGTGCTATCAAATCCATTGCAATCTCACGTCATTGTGTCCAGTCGATTTCCTTGTAGTTTACTCTGACTTTGAGAAGTAGTCCACATTATACCATTTTCTATTTGCTAGACCACATCCCTCAGTGGATGTGTTGTGGTTATTTCCCGCTTTGAGATGTTGCTGTGGCCCTCAGGGTGTCTGGACATGGTCTCACTGGAGGGCCAGTTCACCTTCACCGCCGCCAGGCCCCAGCGTGGCTGCGCATCCTTCTTCATCGCTGAGCCCAACAAGGTGTTCAGCCTGTTCTACGACCACGTCAACATAAACTGTAGAGGAGGGGACTTCATCAAGGTGATGAGGCTGGATCCTTGCGCCCTACATGCTTTCCTCTTTTGAAGGACCTTTCAAGAACATAGATGTGTTCATGAAACCTCGATGTCAAGTTAGATGCTCGACATTTTTTCTCTCTTTTTGACTTCAGAAATTTTTGTACTGTAAGTGCCTATGATTTTTGTTACGGTCAAATTTAAAACCAAAAACAATTCTAACAAAAGTCATAGTTTTTCTCTGCACTCTCCGATAAGTTAATCTTCGTACTACGAGATTTACAGAAACTCTCCCAGCAGTATTCCCGCAGCTGGTTCACAGCGTGTGTGTGTGGCTCAGGTGTTTGACGGCTGGGTGATGAAGGGCCAGAGGTTCCCAAGCCTCCAGGACCACCCCCTGCCGCTGCACCAGCGCTACGTGGACTACTGCAACTCGGACGAGCTGTCCCGGAGGACTGGCGTGCGCTCCTCTCAGAACGTCTTCATGCTCTTTCTTCCACATTCGCCACGCGGGCGACGGCTTCACCATCACAGTGCGCCAGCACCTCAACCCGTTCCGTGAGTCTCCCACCAGGGACCCCCCCTCCTGCGTTTGGGTCCTCCAGATGCACCTGGAATCTGCTTTAACCCCCTTCCTTCCTAGTCCGGGCTGTACGATGGCATATACATATACTGTATATCAGGGGTCAGCAACCTTTTCAACATGCAGTGCCAGTTTGACATTTTCTTGTTAATGAGTGTGCCTTAAGCAACAACATATTAAATATTAGGCTGAATTATGACACAGCGACCAAAAACATTTCCAGTAGACCTGGAATTGTACTATTTCCATATAGTCCACAATCATTTATCAACATTTTAATAGTATTTTTGGTTGTTATATTTGCAACATGGGCTTACAAATTATAATTACATATGTCCCATCTTAAAACACCATCCACATCAATATCTTTAAGACATGTACAGCTTTGCAAAACCATGTGAAGGCGATGCATACAGGCCACTTGCAACAACACTTTAAATAGTTTCTTCTCTATTACTCACAACATAGGTTTAAAACTATTAATTGATCCCATTTCAGAACACTGCATTTTGTAACTAATTTAAACATATGTTTACTAGGAGGAAATGCTCAAAACAGAATCAAGTACAAAAAAAGTGTGTGCCAATGATTATGCTGCCCCGTGCCAGCGGTGGCACACGTGGCTAGGGTTGCCGACTCCTGCTGTATATGTTTTATTAGGGTCTATTTATAACATCTCGCAATCCTTAAAATGTAAATATGCCTTAAGTTATCTGTTTTTAGAGTCCATTATAATGCAGTCAATAAAAATTGTTTTGGTTGAATTTACATACTAACACATAAGTAGTTCAGAAGATAAGTGTGCACATTAGCTGCATCAGTATTCAATATGAATATTATATAAGCACAGGCACACAGACGTATGCACACACACACACACACACACACACACACACACACACACACACACACACACACACACACACACACACACACACACACACACACACACCACACACACACACACACACACACACACACACACACACACACACACACACACACACACACACACACACACACACACACACACACACACACACACACACACACACACACACACTATTTAGAGGCTTGAAGGCACAAACCCATTATGCATTCACATCTACACACCTCTACACACAGCACTCACAAATACATGCCAATCCCGGTTTGTGTGTGTGTGTGTTCCCCCCTCAGCCTGTAACGTCATCTCCCAGACACCAGAGGGCAGGTTCACCATGGTGGTCCCCCAGCAGCACAGGAACTGCAGCTTCTCCATCATATACCCTGTGCAGCTCCAGATCTCAGCCTTCAGCCTTGGACGCCGCAGTGACCCTGCCCTTCCCAAGGTGACTGCACCACGTCCGGAACGCAGACATCCCACATCGCCCTGTGAATGCAGCACGGGGGCCGTGATCCCTTTAGGTTCACGCATGGCGACTGTATATTTGGTTTTAGCTTTTCAACAGTGTTTTTTGTGGTGTGCACCAAGGCTCCATATTCTGACCTCTATGTTTCCTCAGCCTTAAGCAACAGTCATTGTTTAGCCATTATTGGAATATTCATAACCCAAACCATTCTTAAACTGACATCACCTCTTCACAGATTTCAGTAACTGGATGTTCAGAGGCTGGGGATTTTGTGGAGTTGCTGGGAGGAAGTGGCCTGGACACAGCACAAATGTCTCCTATAGCAGAGCTCTGCTCTTCCTTCACTGGACCCAGTAAGTATTCAAATAGCTTTTATTGTCTTTCAATACGATGCAAACATTATCCAGCTTTTATAGGGCTTGTACATCACAATGCAACTTCTCAGTGACCACCGCGTATTTTGAAAGAATCAAATCTTTAGAATGTTAGATATGTTGTTCCGGTCATTGTTTGGTAGCTAATTGATATTATTGGTAACTACGGCCAGAAATTGATGTGTTTGAAACTAGGATTTTACACTTACTCTCCTGAGTGATCTCAACAAAAAAATCACATGATGCATTCTGATGTGGAGAACTGAACCTCTCATACCAAATACAAAACTGATTAAAATGAACATTATCATTGTCAGATAATCAGAGTCAGTCATAATGTCGTTATTTCTCTCCAGCTCAGATGAAGATCGGATGTGACAACACGGTGTTGAGGCTGGTGTCCAGTGGGAGGTTTGTCAACAGCTTGACCTTCAGCTACAACCTGCTGGACCAGCACGACCTCAACAGTGTGGACGGTTTCTGTTTCACCGAGTGATGCTCCGCAGAGTGATGACTGGGGACTCATGGGTCAGGGGACATTGATCTCAAAGAAAAAATACGATTGTTTTGCTTTTTAGTTTTCTTTGTTTATACACCACTGATAACATTTCATCATGGTGTTGCGTTTATGATTTTGATTTTGCAGAGCTGGAATAAAACAACTTTTGTATATAAGCCGTGACCTCAACATATTCGTCATTGATGTTCATTTAATTTAAACAATATTCCTTTTTTTTGGAAGATGTCTATAAGGGTAGAATAATAGAAAACAAATATCGAAAAGAAGGCTTCCTTAAAGGGCCCCTATTCCTCCACCAGCTCTCAGATCTCTTTTGTGTCATCACAACTGTGAGTGGCCACCATTCAACCTCCTTCCAGTCCTGGCTGGCATTGTGATGTTACAAATTGCAATGTTAAACCCAACATTTCCTTTGATTATGTATATTTGAGTATTTATTTTTTGTATTTAAGCTTCTAACAATATAAGTTTGAAGAATATATTCGTGGCTAACTTTCTTTTAAATAGAATGATGGCATGAATGCTTGAATGCTTTTATCTATTGAGTGATCAAGGATTGTATGTCGTGATGAGTTCTGCACCATTACATAAAGGAATGTGCAAAATAATTAAAAAAAAATATGAATAAGATCATTGCATTGGAAATGAATGACTCCCAATAAATTAATATAATATGATAATTATTGATTACAATTAACTTATATTCAATTAGGGAATGATCTTGCGCCCCAAGGGGCGGTTCGGCGGAAGGAGGAGGCGTGTTCTGGCGCAAACGGTATTTTGACGTTTCTGAAAACCATTGCGCTACTGACCAGGAAATACCTGGTCTAAAGTCAGTGGCGCGTTGTTCAGATGCTATTTTAAGGGCGCATGCATACATGCGCATACGGATTGCTTGTGCACCTCGCGCATTACACTTTGCTTCTCTCATCTACACGGACAGCAGTTTCCCATTTTTGCAAACCATACATAATTAATTTTGTATATAATATTAATATAATAATAATAATATAAATATAATAATATAATATAATTTTGTCCAGCTGCTGAAACAATTACGGCGATTTCCTCCCAAGCCGCTTTCACGGAAGCAATTTTGGGTTGGGTTTTCTCCCATCCCGCATATCAAGCCAGAGTCGCGTTCTTTTTGACTGCTCTGACAAGCACATCGGTATCTTCTGTGGTGAACCTTTCATTGCGTGCGCCTGGCAAACCCGCCATCATAATAGCAATCCGCCAAGGAACATGCGCCGATCGTTCTTAAAGGGGATGCGAGAAAACGCTCTGATTGGTTCATTGCACGTTACGCCCAAACCACACCTACGGGTAATTAGGCTGCTTCAGACCAGTGCCGTGTTCCAATACCCGTACTGTCCGTACTTACTAGCCAAAATTTGAGTACACAGTACGTTCCAATTCAGATCCGGTGAAAAGAAGTACACTTCAAGGACCCGGATGTCGTACTCAAAACAGGCTAATCGTGAAGTGTGGATCGAAGGACACTCTCCGTACTCAACGGCAGCCATCTCACCTACGTCGAAGGGCAGAGCCATGCTGAAGCTAATTACATTAACAAAATGGTCTTATGGCATGCCATTTTTTTAAAAATATATTCAAACTGTTTTAAGACATACCTGTCAATTTCCCTGATGCAAATGTAAATAAAAAAGGTTTTCTGGAATGACTAGCGTGAGGCTGTCGCAAAATCGTCATTTCCGGTAAGTGCACCACAGAGTACTCGATTTGGAACAGCACTCACATCTGAAAAAAAAGTGTACTCAAGTGAGTACGGATAGTGCAGAAAGTGTACTTCCTTTAAGTATACTCATGGAAGTACGGGTATTGGAACACGGCACAACCCTTTTGACACTTGCGCCGCGGCGGAAGTGTCATTTATCCGCCTGTAAAATAGCGATAGCGCCGTAGAACCGCCCACAAAGCTACTTGCGCTTTGCGCTTTCCCACTTGCGTTTCAGACCGTTAAAATAGGGCCCTAAGACTTTCAAGCTCTATTTTATTGTGGTATTATGGTTGCAATAACATTATCTTCCACTTTCAAAAAGCCAGCAAGGGAGTTACTAACACCATGGTGGTCAGAATGATTATGTGCTGTCAAGAGATTAAAATATTGAATCGAGATTAATCGCAAAAACATCATTATCTCGCGATTAATTGCAAAAAAAATTCTATTCTAAATATCCCTTGATATCGTGCTGCTCTACTTTTAGTGAGAGAGTGTTGAGAACGACAGTAATAAAATATATTTGGTAAGATGGATATAAGAAGAGAGACCCGCAGTGAATTCAACCCGGTCCACTTGACATCAGCTAGGTGCATGACAGTGGTAGGCCTACCGTAAATCTTCAATAGCCTGGGCTTTTATTTCTTTCAATCACAGAACCTTCGAACAAAACTCTTGCTCAGCAAAGATGGGAAATACTATGACATTTGTTATTTAAACCAGTGTGAATATTCCTACCGTATGAAGGCCTATACACATTACCATGCTATCGAATAGCCTGGTAATGGCTATTCACACACACACACACACACACACACACACACACACACACACACACACACACACACACACACACAACACACACACACACACACACACACACACACACACACACACACACACACACACACACACACACGGTGGCGGAGTGGTGATCGAGAGAGTCGGGAGAATTCCCGATGGGCCGTTAACGTTTTGGGGCTGTCGGCTGTCGGGCTGATTACTGCGGGATAACAATATTGCGTTTATAAAAGTTCCTTGCAGCACCGTCTGGCAGCCTGAGCTGAGCTGACCTCAACACTCAAAAACTGTCAACGTCGCAACCAAGTCGATTTTGACGAGAGAGGAGTAACTGAGCGGCCCCTCCCGAAGTGGTGCAGCCCAGGTGGGCCTTGAACTGCGATTGGTCAGAAAGACGTAACAGCTAATGACAACATTGAACTCTCGTGCAGGCTCGAACAGAGTGACACACAAACACACACTTTTTCACCCGCTCCGTATACTTGCTTGCCCCAACAAGTTTGTGCGGCATGCTTGTTGTTTTGTTTCCGGTGTAGCTAGATCCGGTATGGTGTGTAGTTTTTCTAACGTGACTAGTTGTTGCTAGGCAGCAGGTGAAAAAATTACAATGTTTGCCAAACCAAAAGAGCGTTTATCGCGCTTAATAACGCATTAAACTGACAGCATTAAATGTGTATATGCACACAGCACACACACACACACACACACACACACACACACACACACACACACACACACACACACACACACACACACACACACACACACACACACACACACACACACACACACACACACACACACACACACACACACACACACACACATTCATGGCAGTGAGATCATAGTTTGGTTCAGGGTTGATTGCATGAGGCCACTCCATCTCATGATCTGCTCCATCTGTCTGCTCAAGTTCGCAGACCCTCCCCCCCCCCGCACACACCCCACCCCCACCTGCCCCACGACCCCCACCTTGTCTGATAGCATCTCAATAATAAATATAGAGAGTGTAATCAACCCGCCAGGGGCTGTGTCCGTGATTGAAGCACGGGATGAGCCCTATCACAGAGCAGCACCTGGCCCAGAGTCACAGTGATGGATATTGAGCTGGGCTCCTGCGTGACACGCTGGTGGTGATCCTCTGGTCAGGATGTGTCGGTATGATGCCATGGTGAGGAGTGAATCTGGAGCCATGCAGTTCACCAGTTGACATTATTGACATGTGAATCAAATCGATGCATGGGTTTATTTTGAGTCTTTGTATTGAAGGTCTAGTTGGCAGAGTGGTGTGGTTAACTGGGGTATGGTTAACTGGGATGTGGTTAACTGGGGTTTGGTTAACTGAGATGTGGTTAACTGAGGTTTGATGTGGTTAACTGGGGTGTAGGTGGTTAACTGGGTTCTGGTTAACTTGTGTGTGGTGTGGTTAACATGGGTGTGGTGTGGTTAACTGGTGGGGTTAACTAGGGTGTGACTAACTCGGTGTGGTTAACTGGGGTGTGTTGGGGTTAACTGGATTAGGGTAGGGTTAGGTTAGGTTAACTGGTGTGGGTTGGTTAACTGGTTGAGGGTTTGGTTTGGTCAACTGGTGTGGGGAGGTTATCTGGGTAAGGGTTAGGTTACCAGACAGACAGACAGTGTAATCCCTCTGTCTCTCTATCACCCTCCCTCTCCATCCATATATGGTATTACTGTAATAAAAAACACCATTTCCTTCACTGTATCTACACAGAAAAACTCCAGTCCCCAAGAACAGCTTTTCATTTTGTGTTTTCTCCCTCATCAGGAGTAGGGAAGATTAGATCTTTTAGGTGCTATTTCATGTGTTATCTCTTCTTATATATATATCTCCCTCCCCAGGGTCGTCAAGGCTGAGAGGGAGGTCAGGTATGTGTGTGTGTGTGTGTGTGTGTGTGTGTGTGTGTGTGTGTGTGTGTGTGTGTGTGTGTGTGTGTGTGTGTGTGTGTGTGTGTGTGTGTGTGTGGTGTGTGTGTGTTGTGTGTGTGTGTGTGTGTGTGTGTGTGTGTGTGTGTGTGTGTGTGTGTGTGTGCGGGTGTGTGTGTGTGTGTGCGGGTGTGTGTAGTGGCGGGGGGGATGGAGACTATAGAATTGTAGAATGAAGAACATAAAGCACAATCAAACAAGGGTGGACGTCATCGGATGCAAAGCCCCCCGCTGTTCTGACCAGGATTATGGGCTTGGACCGCAACTGCACAGTGGCATAATCCCTGGGTGTTGGGCGATTGTCCTGAAATGGATGGACTGCTGCGTTTGTTCTCACGAAGCGGCTTTAAGAAATCGGTTTCCAAGTGTCACCTGGAAGCAGATCTCTGGTCTATTTGGGGCCTGCTGCTGAATGCCGGCCGATGGGCAATACAAGTGAATGGTGAGGCTCCACGCTGAACATCAACACTCATTCAGTCTTGATTCATCCATGGGTTCATCGTGAGCAGTGGGAAAGCCAGTCTGTGGACCACAGGAACCCAATGAATCAAGTATCCAGTGATGCAGGATTATTTCGGAATATCATTATTGTTTGGATTCGTTCTGCCGTTGAAATATGTAAGCATGTAGGCATGTTGAGTAACTATATACATCCATAATATCCTTTTAAATACTTATTGCCAAAACAATCCTCACATTGTTTCAACTGGTTTATTCACATAACCTTCATGTCGTGTCACTAAGTATGTTTTGGCTTGCTGCCGTATGAGCTGAAGAATATCCCTCAAGTGTCTCCTAAGTGTCCTTAAGAGAGTGACGCATGCGCTGGTGGGGGAGGGGGGTTGGAGAGTAGGGGGGGGGGGGGGCTCCAGGGCCCGTCTCGGAGACTCTCTCGCCAGGTAGCGATCTGGATGAGGAGTAGACAGAAGGAGGACAGAGGAGAGAGTGTCCTCTGCTGTAAGGGCTTTTTGCCTTGTCTTCACATTGAAGGCAGCCTGCTCTACGACCTAAACAACAGAATCGGCCATTCGTCAATCCCACCCAAAATTACAAATTTGATCGTGGTCCAGCACCCCAGATTGACAGGTTTAAGGAACAACAATACATCTCACAGAACAAAAGCTAGAGACTGCGTATTTTTCCCATAAAAGAGTCATCAAGACTCACAAGTTCATCCAGTTAGGGCCTGAGGTAACCAGAAGATTAAAAAATAAAAAATAGACACCATTCAAGGGGGCACATAAGGATTTAGGATTAAGATAGAGATGTATGGTTGGTTTTTATATGAAGCAAGGGATTAAAGGCGCGTTCATGGTCCTAGTAATAACAAGATGCTTCGTAGTGATGACGCTCACGCTTACATGTGTTCCCGACAGCGACCATTCATACTGTGTACTGTGTTAGGAATCTAAAAGCTCTTCACAGCAGGGTTGTTTTATCCAGTAAAAAACAGTCAGGGACTTCCGGGATGATGTCAGGGCGAATGGAAGCATAGAGTTAAACTCCCAGACTGGTTTTATATAATCCCTCAAACTAAAATGGTTATACACTTAAAAGTTTAAAATATACAATTTCAAGGGGGAGGAGTTGAAAGGAGGAAGGTAAATCCATACAGATACCCCAGAACAAAGAGAAACCGGCAGCAGAAAAGAGCAACAAAGGCAACAGCCACACGCGACACAACGTCCTGACACGCAAACTTGGCATTCAACGCTGCGACGGGGCTCTCTGGCCGAAACCGAACGGTAGAAGAAAGTTAATCTGAACAGAAATAGAGTGTATTTTGACCAGGATTTCCCAACGGAGACACAGAAGAAGAGAATGGCATACGCTCTATCAGAAAACTTCTTAAGGGAGACATATTATGGTGTTTTCTCAACAACTAAACATAGTATATGAGTTCCAGAACACAACTTGATTTTCCTACAGGGTGAGATTAGTCAGCCCCGCACGGGGGTAGACGGGGTAAGAAGAATTAGAAAAAAGGATAAAGAATAAAAGAAAAGAAAAAACAATGGATAAAATTGCTATAACTAATGCTATACCTATGCTCAATTTAAAATAACAGACCGTTGTCTGGGAGTCTGCTAATATTGCCCTGCGCGTGCACTGAGCTGATACTCACTGTCAGATATTTCAGTTTACACTGAAGAGGCCCTTTGTAATCCAAAGGCTTTCATTTTCAATTTAGATTAATTTTTATCAGGAAGTCTGTTATGGAAGTCGATATTTATGAATCTATGATCCTTTTTTGTGATTTCTTCGTAATACATGTTCACGTTCTAATGTTAAGGTCATCTTGGGTCTACCGTACAGTGATGAAAGTTGTTTTAGATGTTTTATGCTTCAACAAGAATATAGAATTATAACACTAAATGTTAACGGGTTACTAAATCCGATTAAAAGGGGGAAAGTCATAGCGAAGATGAAAAGAGTAAACCAACATATAATCTTTTGGCAGGATAATAATCATTTGGTAAAAGGTGAACATGAAAGTTGAAAAAGCTAGGTTTTAAAACACATTTTATTCCTCATACACCCCAGGAAGGGCAAGGGGAGTTGCAATACTCCTTTCAAACAAAGTGGCCTTTCAGTTCTCCACACAAAATACAGATAAGGAGGGGCGTTATGTCCTGGTGAAAGGGTTTAGTGATTAAAAAAAACAGCAACATTGCTTGATGTCTACCATCAGGACAGGACAAATTATTGATCAAAGAAATATTAAATTGAATTGCCTCGGAAGCTTCAGGCACTCTCATTAGTGGGGCGGATTGGAACGTACAAATCCATCTAAACAGGTTAATTCTGAATCATTAAATGTAAGGAAAATGCTCAAAGGGATCGGTATGTTTGACATATTGAGGGAACTCCACCCATCTGTAAAGCAGTATACTTTTTTCTCCCACTCCCACGCTGTCTACTCTAGACTTTTTTTTTTTGTCTAACTCCGAGGGACAGGATAGCGGACTGCCATTTTTGGGTAAGTTATGTGTCTGATCACTTTGCAGTGTATTTGAGATTAAATTGATTGATTGATTAGTAGCCTAATGAGGTCATATCACCAAGTGTTTTATGGGATGCTAGCAAAGCAGTGCTGAGTGGAAAAATTATAATGTGGTCATAAAGAAAGAAAAAAGAAAAACAAAGACAAGTGACAGACTTGACTAACAACTTAAAAGCATTGGAAAATAAAGATATTGAGCTGAAAGACCCCCTCCTGCTAGAACAAATACGTTCAACAAAGTTAGAACTCAACAAGGTACTTGACAACCAGATGGAAAATAAACATAAGTACATAAAACAAAGTTTGGACCTAGGGCTAAAGAAACATTGGCATGGAGACTATGAAAACAACAGTCAAAAATCCCATTACAAACATGATGTGTCATAGACCAGAAGAAATACAAGAGTCCTTTGAAACAATTACAATAATTTATATTCCCAATCTAATTTAGTGGAACCCTCAGCAGTGTTGAAGTTTTCTTGAAACTTGAGATTTACCTTCCATTGGTAAGGAACAAACTAAGCCCATAACACAAGAAATTACAAGATCAGAGATTGACAGGGCCATATATAGACAAAAAACAAACACATAAGGTACCAGGGGGAGATTGGCTGCCGGCAGAATGGCATAAAATGCTTTTAAAATGTTTCAACCAAAGGGTCTCACCAAAGGTGGCGAGACTCCAGCATTTTGGAACAGGCCATAATATCCGTTATACCAAATGCGGGAAAAGAGAAGTGCAGTTCATATAGAAATATTTCTGTTCTTAACATTGATTATAGATTATTCGCATCAATATTGGCATTTAGACTAGAAAACATTATTCCTTATTTGATTGAAATGGATCAAACTGGATTTATTAAAAATAGGCATATACAGGATAGGTGCATTGCACCTGATTGATAAAATATGTAAAAGAAAATCAAAGCTCCTAGCGATTAGCCTTGATGCGGAGAAGACCTTTGATTCTGTGCGTTGGGAGTTTTTGTATTTGGTTAGAGCATTTTGGCTTTCATGATAACGTAGTAAGATGTCTCAAATCTATATACCACCTACCGACAACGCGGATTAAGCTAAACAGTAACCTCTCAGGTGTAGTCACTCTGGAAAGTGGATGCTGGAAAGGCTGTCCAATAAGCCCACTCCCTATTCGCATTATTTAAAGAGCCACTCGCCCTAGTAATAAGACAGGATGCTGGGATAACGGGAATCTCAATTAAAGGAAGAGAACACAAGATATGCCTTTACACGGACGATGTCTTGGGTACTCTTTCTGAGCCAGATTTAAGCCTGCCAAAACCCATGTCCAGCCTTGAACAATATGGTCTTATTCAGGCTAAAAATTAAACTTCAGACCCAAACCCTTTCTTATAACTTTTTCCCACAAGATAATGTTCATAAAATATATAATTTCAAATGGAAAACTAAAGTATATTTGTGTAAATATACAGAGAAACATAACTGATATATATGTAATACAAATAATCACCCATCACAAAATCAATAAAAATAGATTTGCAGCTCGTCTAACACTTAGGGCCCTATCTTGCATCCGGTGCAATTGACTTTCTCAACTGGCGCATGTGTCGTTACTAGTTTGCAACTGGCGCAGAGCGTTCTTTTCCCTCCTGTGCCATGCATCGGTAAATTAGGGAATGATCTTGCGTTCCAAGGGGCGGTTTGGCATAAGAAGGAGGCATGTTCTGGCGCTATTGGTGCTATTTTGCAGTTTCAGAAATCACTTGTGCCACAAACCAGGATATACCTGGTTTGAAGTCAGTGGCGTGTTGTTCAGATGCTATTGAAGGGCTCATGCATAATGTTGCTTGTGCACCTCGCACATACACTTTGCTTCTCTCATCTACCTAGCAACACATTCTTGGTAAATTATTAGGAAAAGAACAGCTGATACAGAAGTAATAAGTTGTACTTTTAAATCAATGCATCTGCAAACATCGTACAGCAAACACATATTTCTTTGACACAGACATTGCCCATAACTTTTAGGATTGATGGGTATTTGATCGTGAGAAAACATTGTTTTACCGCGAGTGAGTGTTAAAAAGAATGAATGAATGTGGGTGCGCGTGTGTGTGTATGTATGTATAAAAGAATTAATGAATGCGGGTGCGCGTGTTTGCGTCCATCTGTTTAAACACACACAAACTAAACACGTAACGCATAATACAGTCCATGGCAATGTATAGTAACAGGGGACACAAGTTGATAACGATAATGCATACAATACTGGTAAGAAACGATGTTTATAATGTATTGCGTATATCATTAAATAGAACCACAGTTACCACATATCATATGTGTGTTTTCTTTGCTGAAATTAATTTGAAGACTCAGTATTTCTGAACTTGTGGAAGAAAACCTTATTCCATGTGTGAATTAGCCCATATTATTTGGCCATAAACAGAGCCATTTGAAGTTTGAAATTCATGTGCATCTGTCTCATCGGAGAATGCAGACGCGCTGTCCAACTATCAACTCGTCAGATTCAAATGAGCTTATGGCTCTTAAAGGGGATGGGAGCTGGCACTCTCATTGGTTTATTGCACGTTACGCCCAAACCACATCCTACGGATAATTAGGCTACTTCTGACCAACCCTTTTTAGATTTGAGCCAAAGTTTAAAACTGAGCAAAGTCGATGCCAACAGACGCTTATAACGTCAATCAATAGTAATATATGTGATATGATGGTTGATTCTTTTATATTGAGTAAAACTTTCATGTTCCGCCATTTTCATGCGCGTCACTAGTAGACAATACGTCAACAACCGGGCAACTCTGTTATCAAAGTCTGGCCCAGAATCTACTTCCGAAGTAGAATCATCAGAGCGTCATGAGGTGTCATTCACGAGAACTTTGCGACGTTGCAAAAATGTTTTCCCCATAATTCCCAGCGATCTGAACGTACCATAAACCCTAAGCCCAACAGGAAGTGAGATGGGGTATTATCCATCTCCAGAAGTATTGCTGGGTGTTTTTTGACATGGGGTGCTAAACTAGCCAACACTTCAAACCAAAGATTGACCTAAAATAGAACCGCTCATATGGTTATATTTTGGGTCGTATTGACAAACAACCTGTTCTGTTGTATAGGTTGAAGATCACGACCCATGTATTGTAATCTGTATCCTATCGTGATCTGTGTTGCGATCTGTATCGTATCATGATCTGTGTCATGACCTGTATTGTATCGAGATCTGTATCGTGACCTGTATTGTATTGTGATCTGTATCGTGATCTGTACCATATCGTTACCTGTATCATAACGTGATCTGTATCGTATCGTGATCTGTATCGAATCTTGATCTGTATCATATCGTTATCTGTATAGTATTGTGATATGTATTGTGATCTGTATCGTATTGTGATATCCCTAGCTTAGTGAACATTTTACCTAAACCTCATTGCTACTGGGTTTGTGTGGGGTTTTCCCAGATGGCAGGCCACCATTTTTGATAGGGAACTTCTATTTACATGCCATTTGATTAATGTTTTTAGAGACCATGAATGCATTAAAAGTACATTCCTTTCATGGCATGGGTGACCCCATCCTCCCACTTACACCTAGCCCACTGTGAATTAATTTCATACCCGACAAGCAAGGCAGGACCACTGTTTCTTATTGGATCTGGGAAAAAATATATTTGATTGGTTGGAACATTTAATGGTACTGAAAGACCTTGGGTAAACACGTGGTTGAACGACACAATGTACCCACACATACATACAAACACACACACAACACACAGCACAATTGAGCTCAGTGGTTTATTTTACATTTGATGTGTCACATCCCAACGTCAAATGATCCTTGCCATCTGGCTGGATAAAAGAATGATTCCACATGCCATTATCTTCAAAAGACTTTTGATGAGCACAATACTAAATAAAATACTAAACACAAAAAAAATGATGATAGATATTACTAATACACACAGATAATTCAATCTATAGGATTGCTATATGGCAAATGCTTACACTGCACAAATTCTAAATGTTTTCAGGAATAGTTAGTATTAGTGGAAATGAGATGTCTTTCAGAGACTAGACCCTCATTCAAAACCATTTTGATTTTGACATTTATACCTTTCCTACTCGTACAAACTATGAATATGAAATGAATAGTATGCACTAAATAAATAATAGATATGTTTGTAGCACTAGACTAAACAATACAGGATAAGACCAAGATTAAGCGATATTCAAAAACAATAAGGAAATTATGGATACTCTGAGACTATATAGATTGTTGAGACATTTAGTGAGTTCTGGGCTGCATATTTATGTTCCGATATATGATATTGTATAATCTAAACTCCAGCAGAGGGTGTACATGTTTTTATCAACACTGATTGGCTTCTTCCGTTACCATGGGAACACCAAACACCAATCATATCTTTTGGGTTGGGGTGGATCTCCATGCTGAGTCACCGCGGTCTCCTGCGGCCCCTTCACTGAGAGGGGGGTGGGGGGGGGGGGCTTCAGCTTCTATTTAGACTTCAACTTCTGCTGCTCCTGGAAGAAATCGTTGCATGCCACGGTGAGCGCCGCCACCAGCACACAAACTCGTTGAAGTCCACCTCGTTGTCCTTGTTGGAGTCAAGGTCGTTCATGATCTTCTCCACGAGCATGGGGTCCTTCTGGGACTGCAGGCGCCACAAAGAACAGGAAACATGTCATCATTAGTCGAGGAAAACTGACTGATTCATTGGATATGCCTTTAAGGATCGTACGACCATCAGAAGACTACATCTAACATCATTCCTGCAGTGAAACGCCTCAAAAACATTGAGCTCCATCACTCCAATGAGAACTTAACTCTCCATATTTTCATGGATCAACGAACTTCACAAATTAGGTAATTTATGATTAATGAAATAATGGGTAATGAACTGCAGAACATTTATCCTGGAAAGAGGCAAGTCAGATTCTCTTCCTCCCACATGATACAGTATTACAGAGACCATCAGATTTTGCCAAGACTACCAAAATGTGCAATGTTTTGTGTACACCAACCATTTAGGTTATGTATTTGTAATCTAATGTGGTGCGAGCTTCATCAAATATCATGTTTTATCAAAGACACAAAATTTGTGCACTGTTTTGTGTGCACAAACCATTTAGATTATGTATTTGTAATATACTAATGTGTAGTGCGATCTATAATCAAATATCATATATATATCATATGATATATATATATATATATATCCATATATATGTATATATATATATATATATATATATATATATGTATATATATATATATATATATATATATATATATATATATATATATATATATATATATATATATATATATATATATATATATATATATATATATATATATATATATATATATATATAATGTGCAACAGCAATAAGCTGTAATGAACCTCAACAGACAAGGATAATGTCAATAATGTTGTCCATCGAGGCTGAGTAACATCCGAGGTGGCACTGACCGCCCCTGACTTGATGGCTTCTGAAGCCTAATTTGGTCTCCTACCCTCCAGGCACCATAGCCGCGGTTCTGCAGTCGGCTGTGTTCAGTAGAGACCTTGAAGCTAAAGTAACGCACAGCTGATCACACACACACAATAGCCCTTTAATTCCCTCTGCCTCGAAATCACCAGCACCATCGCAGCGGGATTGAGGAACATGACACAATCCTCTCCACCTTCGAGCCCCCCCAAGGGGGCCGGCTAGGATATTTCTGTTGGGTTACTCGGTGACGGCTGCCAACTTATCCGTTGGAAGCAAACTTAAATAGGAGACAAAGAAGGAAACTCCCAAGGCATTCGTGTTGACGCAGATTTAGTTCATGACTGAGCATTAACATTGATGAAGCTCACACCAAATCAACCCACAAGGATAAAGGTCATGTCCGTTTATCGGACCTAAAAGTAAACATTAAAATTACTCACGAGATAAGACCTTAAAAGTGTCCCCACACATTTCACTCTTAACATTTCATGACGGTTAATGATAATGTTGTTTGTAATTGTATGCAGGCGAACATATCTGCTAAGCAAACAACATCTTATTTTTTTCCCTCCCTAACTATAATCAATTTGGCAGCACTGGAAAGAAGGACGTCGGAGAGAGCGGAGTGTCCTCGGGGAGGAGCTGCTCTAAAGAGGTGACCACCCCCCGGGATGCCGTGACGTCATGAGGAGGGCTATATTTAGCCGGCGATACGGGAGACCGAAGATGATGATGATGAGCAAGCACCTGAGGCTCGCGCGTCCGCATGAGTGATGAGGAGAGGTGAGGGACAAATGAAACAAATAGGAGGATAGATGAAGACAGGGGGAGGGTTTATCACTCCGGGCCCTCGGGGGTCTAAACGTGCGCTCCACCTGTGCACACTGATCGTCGTCAGAAGTGTCTCAGGGGTCTGGGAGATACGTAGAATGCTACTTTGTATTCCTCTATCTCTCTCCCTCTCTCTTCTATGCTTAATAACGTACACTGACTGTATAGAGGAAAGGATGGTTCATTTCTACATATAAACTTAAACTTAATCATCCTTTACTTAAATATTCGTCACGGTCATGATACATCCACATAAAAAACAACACATAAGTTAAGGGAAATGCACCTCTCTGTGTAAAATCTATCAAGTATTATAGCTATTTTGTATTATTGTAGTAAAGTATTTTTCTAGATTTATTAAGAATTATATGAAAAACCATACTTGGAATATCTCGATATCGAGAGTTCGTCATCAAAGTTGTGTGATAATGTAATTTGAAGCCAGGTATTTTGACCATTTCTAACCCAATTGGGTTCTATTGGCTGTACTTCATTTGAGTTTTCATTCCAACATGTGAATCTGTTGGAACAGGAAGTCACTTCAAACTGTTCCAGAACTGTTCCAGAAACGTCCCAAAACTGTTCTGTTCCACATCCATACCCTACACAAAGGTCCTAGTAAACTCATGGCACAAAACCTGTGAAGTTTAAGGACGGTAGAGCGAAAAAAATATAAATTTGCTGTACCGTGAGGAAGTCGGTGAGCTCACTGGTCAGGAGCTCTTTGAGCTCGCCCTTGTTGAGCTTGTACTTGTCCCCGTCGTTTCCTGAGTAGTTGTAGAAGACCTTGATCATGGCGTCCATGGCTCCCTCCAGCTGGCTCGGCATCTTGGTCGGAGGATGGAGGATTGTGGAGTGATCTGGGGGGAAGATGAAATAAAAACACCTACAATAAAGCAGAAGGGCACCTCCTCATTTACACCGGACTGTTCTAAGGAGATGTCTGAATTGATCAACATATCTGCTCTTAAAAGAGCAGAGGATCCTCAGCCAAAAAACAATCATTGGTTTTCTGCTCAAATGTTATAAAGTTGCCGTTGTATAATCGATAGTATCATATGTAATCTTAATCAATAGGCTTATTAATTATACCATCTAAAAAAAAAAACACAACCTCAAATTACATTTCACAATCTTCCTGTATATTCATGGAATAAAAGCACATGTAACAACAAACAAGAAGTGGACTATATGACATCAAAGGATTGAGGATTGAGGATAACAGCAAGACACTACAATGAACTAAACAAGGTTATCCCAGCCAGTATTCCCTACCTGCGGCCCGCTATCAGTGTACAACAGAGCGGTACTCACCCCGGGATGGAGTCGGATGGAAATGTGCCGCAAGGCAAGGCAGGAGCACTTGTTTATTAGGAGGGATCTAAACGGCACCACCCCTCTCCCGTCAGGATAATTAATTCCACAGGTGAACGGTGTCCATGGCAACACTCCTTTTTTTCTTTCCACCTTTTAATCAATACTCTGAAAAACAAAACAGGTGCTTGAGTCGGTGGTGCGGCCCCGGGAGAGTACCTCCGTCCTCAGCAGGCTCCGGTTGGAACCCTTGCACCCAGCCGGAGTGAGAGGAACAGAGGGGAGGAACAGCAGGGAGCTCTCTGGTAACACACACAGGAGACCTGGGTAGTGGAACGGGTTCTGTGGGATGTGGTCATCTTTGGAGAGATTGTGAATAGCAAATGGGTTGAAAGATTTGGGATTCAATTATTAAAGTTCCTAAAGGGAAGATGCCGTTGTGTTGTTTTACTTAGTTTCACTGTGGTTTGTTTAGAACGGTTGGGGCACACACCACCTCTTTCCTGGCACCCAGTTTAAGATTCCATGAACTGTGTTTAGAACCCCCCCCCCCCCCCTCGAGGGGATGCTGTCATCAGGTGTGCAGAAGTAACGTTTCCTTTACTTGCTGCTTGCAACACACACACGCACCGTTTATCAGCTGATGAAATAGTTTCAGCACCAAGCCGCCCAGGAGGTGGTGGACCTGTTAGTTCTGAGGTTAGCCATAAAGGAAAGATTATCACTTCTGAACGCACACACACCACCCAACCCTATCCCTCCCACATATCTCCAGCAGAAACTGGTCCATTTACATTCTCCTGTTGCTGATGGGTGATGGACTTCATTCTGAATATATATTTAACAATTAGCTATTCATAGGGCTATTCCCCACTATTCACAGAGCCTGAGGTGAATAATTGTTTTAGTATATACTGCACGTGAACACTCCCAAAAGAAAAACAAGATAACACTTTTTTGCCGGGATTTATTTGTTTTTATGAGCGGTTTATTTGTTTTTATTAGCTTGACGAGACAATTGTCACGCAATATCCCGAGTTTGAGATCTTCATCATGGGATATTGTCTAATATCCCGAGATAACGAACCAATCAAATTGCGCCATTGCATATGTTTGGTAGTTGTTTTATAAGTGAATGTATTAGTTTGTTCTGTTTGGTTAATTAATGGGTCAATAAATTAATAAACTATAATCTGTATCCTTTGAATTGTGTTGTGTGCAAACGGTTGTCTTCTCGTAGGTTTGCTTAACTTCTATGTATTTAGGATCCTTGTATTTCTATCCTTTTATTCCAATTTAATTAATCCAATGTGACCTAATAGAGAATCACATCCGCTGATTAGATTGAATCCTCCTCAGAGGCAGCTTGACCTCGTCACACTGCTTCCGGTAAATTAACTTTACTGTAATTCACATTTGATTTGACACACGTCCTTGATTGAGAAGGATTTGGCCATCTCCACTGTAAAGTCTGATGCGAGGCTATATGCGCTGATATTAAAATCTCTGTCTAGACTTTGATGACAAGCCCCAGTCAGCCGACCCCCTGCTCACAGGGCCCTCTAGCGACGGCACAACGTATTGCTGGCGCCTGATTTAATCCTGCCGCACCGAGCGAACTAGCGAATAACCTCAGCGATAGTCTGGTTTAGGTGGAGGTTGAGCGGTTGCAACCGGGTTTACCTTACTACTAAGGTCGAACAGACCTGACTGACTGGTTCTTTAGGTGGAGCTCAGCAGGCCTTATCTCCTGACAACACCTGATGGACGACATGAAGAACCAGACCACTAGGCTTCGAGAATTTATGTTTGCGCTCATCATCTCACACGACCTTGAGATGGGTCCCAGCAGGGCAGTCAACGTTTAACGACGATAATTATGCTTCTCACTTTTCACCTGAGACGCCACTTTCATACCGAAAATGTTTTGTAAAAAAACGAAAATCAAAATTTCAGTTCGTTTATTCGTTTTTTTGGTTCTTAATTTACCACTCAATATCCGGTTTCGGTCAGTGGGTGGGTCCTCTGATTGGCTAGTGTGCTTCGTTGCCCTGTGCTCTTCATAATAAAAGTTCTTCCGTTTGATAATGTAGACCAGGGGTCACCAACTACATTTGTCAGAGGGCCAGAATTTTACTGGACAGTCACCTTGGGGGCCGGATCTTCAAATAAAATGAAAAAAAATCTAATTTTGGCATAACATTATTATTTAACGTTTATTGTTTATATTTTTCATTTCATTACAAAACTGAAGACATTTTTAGCTTTTATGAGTCAGGCTCCTATCACTTGTACCACAGTCAACCAACCACCATGATAGAGATACTTTGTCTCAATTCAATTAAACTTTATTTATAGAGCACTTGAAAAACAAACAGCTGAAACAAAGCTTCGATATAGGGCTGTCACTGGCTTCAGCGCTAATACAGTTTCAGTTAGTAGAAGGAAAAGGCCTCTTAACACAGGTAGGCTAAAATGGCGCTCTCAAAGGCCATGAAACGAAAAGTTGATGCGGAAAACAGATCCTTTAATGACGAATGGACTGAAAAGTACACATTTATCATGCCAACCTTCAGAAATGCGTTACCTGTATGCCTCATTTGCAACGAAACTGTTGCTGTTGCAAAAGAATATAATCTGCGCCGTCACCACAAGACTAAACACACAAGTTTCAAGGATTCATATCCTGAGCAGTCAGAGGCCCGAAAGAGAAAAATAGCCACATTGAAATCTGCCTGCTCCCGTGCAAGTGGCATTATTACTCGAACTTTAACTGATCAAGAGAGAGCAACGTGTGCATCAATGCAGGCTGCCTGGGTGCTTTGCAAACCGGCCTTAATCGGCCTTTCATGGAAAGTGAGGTTTTCAAGGAGTGCATGGTCACCGTTCTGGAGGAATTTGCCCCCGACAAATCCATGGACAGAATTATTGCAGCTGTCAAACAAATAACTCTCTCTGCTTCAACTGCTGCGCGTCGTGTACACGTCTTGGCAGAGCATGTCCAGCAAGTTGTCATTGACGGGATCAAGGAAGCCAAATACATTTCGTTGGCTATTGATGAGTCCACTGACAATACGGATATCTCACAGTTGTGCGTTTTTGTCAGATTCTTCGAGAGGAGCTGCTGGCATTGCTTCCGCTGGAGGACAACACCACTGCTGACATCATCTTTGGAAAACTGGAGGATTTTTTTAAAAGTCATGGATTGTCCTTTGATAAAATCAACCTGATAGTGACAGATGGAGCACCTGCCATGACTGGCAAAAACAAGGGTCTGGTGAACAGAATAAAGACTGTCGCTCCTAAAACTAACGCGCTTCACTGCATTATCCATCAGAGCGTGCTGTGTGCAAAGCTAAGTGGGGAGCTCAAAGAGGTGATGGAGAAAACAATGAAAATTATCAACCACATCAGAGGACCTTCAAGCACGCAGCATCGCCTGTTCCGCAAATTTGTGCTCGAATCCCAGGCTTCTCATGATGACCTGTTACTCCACAATGACGTGCGCTGGCTCAGGAAGGGCAAAGGACTGGAGCGCTTCGTTGAACTCAGTGCCCAGGTAGTGGAGTTTTTGAAACAAAGCAAATCAAAAGCGGCAGCTGACCATCTCCGCATCATGCAGGACAGCGAATATATGTCCAACGTTGCCTTTTTGACAGACATTTTCTCGCATCTGAATACACTTAAAGCTAGGGTATGCGATTTTGGGGAAAACAGCCATTGAGATTCTGTCGCGTTCTCTCTGGTCCCTCCCTCCCACGCGCTACCTGCTGTAGCTCCTCCCTCCGCACGTCAGTGATGCGCGTTCATGTGAATTCAGTTACATTGATAGGAAGACGAAACACCATGTCCGATTCCGAGGTAATTAAACATTAGTGCTGATAACTGCATAAGAACATATATAGCATCAACATCTTACTCACAGACATAGGTAGAGTAGGTAGAAAGGGTAGCTGGTATCAGCCAAGCAAGTTAGCAAACTAAGTGCAACTGTAATTTGTTAGCATTAAGCTGCTAGGCTCGTGTAACGCTCACGCAGGGACGTACGAACGTTCGGTGCCAAGTTGACGGACAGTCCCACAGCCAATAAGAACGGAGAATCGGAGCCTCGCTCTGATTGGTCAAAGTGTACATGAGCGGTGGGAATTTTTTGGGGGGGGCACACAGAGGCAGGGGAGAGCAAAGTGATGTGCAGATATTCTCAGAGCACTTCGCCTACATATAGCTGACTGGCTATTATGACATTTTTGCTAAATATTTCAGTAAAAAAATCGCCTACCCTAGCTTTAATCTCCAGCTGCAAGGAAAAGAAAAATCAGTGGTGGATATGGTGGAAAAACTCGATGCGTTTGGGAACAAACTTGACCTTTTTAACGCAGATTTGTTGTCAGGGAGGCTGTTGCACTTCAGTACACTGAAGACGGTGGGACAAAGCCACGTAACAGACAAGATGAAGAAATTCATCACACAATTAAAAGACAACTTCTCCTCCAGGTTTGATGACTTTTTAATTCCCAGGGATGTCATTGGATTTGTGCGTGACCCTTTCTCCATCAACCCAAGTGGAGAATTCTCCACAAACACAGTGAAAATGATGCCTTTGGACAAAGCAGCCATTCAGAGCGAGCTGGCTGAAATCCAGGCCGCAGGTGACCTGAAGGCTGCTCTCCGTGGTGCTGAAAGCCTGAGCGTATTTTGGTTGTCCTGTACCGAGGAGTATGGCACATTGAAGACGCTGGCTATGTATGTGCTCACCATGTTCGGTTCAACCACACCTGCGAGGCTGCGTTCTCCAAAATGAACACCATAAAAACACATGAGAGGAACCGACTGTCGAACCAGTCTTTGGAGGACTCTTTGCGCATAAGTCTGACAGCGGCCAAGCCTGATGTAAAAAAGTTGGTGTCAGAGGGGAAATGTAATTTCAGCCATTGAGCAGTGTGAGTAGCCCATTTCAGCCTTGTGATTTGAAATCGCTATAGCCCACTTAACGTTTTATTTAAACATTATTTGTAACCTGTTTTGTTCTGATACCAGGTTAGTATTTTTTACCATGCTATTTTAAGTTATGCCAGTCAGTTGGTTTTCCCTCCTTTTTTGTACGGAGAAGTCTAGTTTGAAGTTTGTTGAGACTTTAAAATAAAAACCAAATGTTAAGTAAGGGCATAAGGAAAAGTTATGTGTGGGGGAAAAAAAACAAGAACTTTGTGAAACAATAAATGTTAAAAAAAAAAAAATAATAAAGTGCAGCGAGTTGTCCTCATTTCAGAATAAAGCCTTAATAGAGTCATAATTGGTGGGGATTACTGATAGTTAAGAGTCTCAGTTGTTGTTATTTTCAGTTGCTTTAATAGTGTGGACCACATGATATTTTCTCCTTTTCTTTTTTCTCCTCACAATTTTGGAATCCAGTCGCGGGCCGGATTGAACGGTTCGGCGGGCCGGATTCGGCCCGCGGGCCGCCAGTTGATGATCGCTGATGTAGACAAATATATTAGACACTAGCAGACACAGAGGACCCCCTCACCCACAGTCAAGACTGACACGGCTTCAAATAACAATAATAGTATTCATACTCATTTGAAAATGAGAACTTATGAAGTTATGATGACTTCAGTGCAGTTGACATGAAGTTATTACATGAAAAGTAGGCCTGAGGGCTTTACTACGACGGAGGCTCAACATATCCAGGCTCTGTGTTCATTATCCGGCTCAACAAAACCTAAAGCCCCGGTGGGAGTAAACTGGTATGACGACGGTGGTCATTGTCCGGCTCTGAGCTTTGCGCTCTGTGTGCGTTCACATCAGAGGAGCTGCGATTGCGGGCTGCTTATTTCCAAAGAGCCTGAGAGCTCTGAGGAATACAAGTGATCACAACACATCTGACAGCTGAACATTCCGCATCTGCTGACCTTTATTCATTTACAGTAAACATTTTTTTTTTCTTGTTGGAAGATATTTTATATTGTTTTCATATAATTATTTACTGACAGTGATTACAGAATGTGAGTGTGTGTTATATTGAAGGCGAGGCTGGGTGTGCCTATGAATATAGGCTACAGGGAGCACCTTTTTAAGGTGCTGTACAAGCAAATCATATTGTCTACTCTGTACAGTGACAAAGAGTGTACAGTAACCTTCTTCTTTCAATAGGCTACAGCCTACACTATAAACAAATGGTTCTGCTCTTTGCTCGTGGCAGTTGTGACCTTTTAACATCTCAGCAGGGAAGCTTCACTCATTCCAGGATGTATAATGCTTTGTCCTACTTGGGACATGTTTTGAAATGGATCTATAGATAATAGAAATTTGCTCATAACAGGCCAGCTGGAATACAAAGCAAACTCTTTGTATTCCAGCTTTTTTTTGTGATGTTTTTATGATGTTTTAATGTTGCGTTGTTAATGTGTTAAACAGCTTAGATGTTCTTGTTGTTTTGTTAACCTGATTCCTCTCCCACTCTGTTAACGTAAAAGTGTGCTACTGCTGCAAATTCTCTCTTTGCTTTTTTGTTCTTTTCCATAATGTGTTTGGAAATAACTTTTAATGATGTTTGTTAACTAGATCTTATAAATGGCCTAAACACATCAAATTTGTATATACCCTATAGTATAGGGTATATACAAATTTGATTTGACCGTTAAAATAGGGCCCTAATAGTCAAACGGTATAGGGCCTATACCGTTTGACTATTAGGGCCCTATTTTAACGGTCTGAAACGCAAGTGGGAAAGCGCAAAGCGCAAGTAGCTTTGTGGGCGGTTCTACGGCGCTATCGCTATTTTACAGGCGGTTAAATGACACTTCCGCCGCGGCGCAAGTGTCAAAAGGGTTGGTCTGAAGCAGCCTAATTACCCGTAGGTGTGGTTTGGGCGTAACGTGCAATGAACCAATCAGCGTTTTCTCGCATCCCCTTTAAGAACGATCGGCGCATGTTCCATGGCGGATTGCTATTATGATGGCGGGTTTGCCAGGCGCACGCAATGAAAGGTTCACCACAGAAGATACCGATGTGCTTGTCAGAGCAGTCAAAGAACGCGACTTGGCTTTATATGGGGATGGGAGAAACCCACCCAAAATTGCTTCCGTGAAAGCGGCTTGGGAGGAAATTGCCGTAATTGTTTCAGCAGCTGGACAAAATATAATATTATAATATTATTATTTTATCTTTATGGACACCACAATGATTTTCCTTGTGTGGTAATATTTTATTGTCCTTGTAATTATGTATGGTTTGCAAAAATGGGAACTGCTGTCCGTGTAGATGAGAGAAGCAAAGTGTATGCGCGAGGTGCACAAGCAATCCGTATGCATCGCATGCGCATGTATGCATGCGCCCTTAAAATAGCATTCTGAACAACGCGCCACTGACTTTAAACCAGGTATTTCCTGGTCAGTAGCGCAATGGTTTTCAGAAACGTCAAAATACCGTTTGCGCCAGAACACGCCTCCTCCTTCCGCCGAACCGCCCCTTGGGGCGCAAGATCATTCCCTAATTTACCGGCGAGTGGCGCTGGTGGCAAAAGAACGCTCTGCGCCAGTTGTAAACTAGCAACGACACATGCGCCAGTGACTAAGGCTGCATCCGAATACCTAGTACATACTATTTCTGTCTAGTGTCTACTACTTGACCATACTACACTTGACTGTGTAGTACGGTCTACAGACATGCGTAGAACGCCTCCGAACGCCGCCGAAACTCCACCGGATGTTTGGAGATGACGTATCTTCCCCCAGATGGCGGCAAAATTTACCTGTTTTCCGTCTCATTATCGTTGCTATTGAATAAAAAAAATGTCTCTTTCTACGCAAATGGCTCTTGAAATGGATATCTATATATATTATATATATATTATATATATATATGGATATATATATAATGGATATGTTGGTGGTGTCGGGTCAGCCATCTCTTCTTCGTTTGTTACCAGGCTCCGGTTGCATTGTGGGATAGCGTAGTGTGGTCCAGTGTCACTTTGGCTAGTATGCATCGGAAACGCTTCCGTACTACAGATGCATATAGAGTATCGGACGCGCTAGATTTTTCGCATACTACAAAATGCATACTATATAGTATGCAAGTACGAGTATTCGGATGCAGCCTAAGTCACTTGCGCCGGATGTAAGATAGGGCCCTTAGACTTCTACAAGAACCTCCTCTGTGCAACTATTCATAGTCAGTCAATGACCAAACTACTAGCATGAATATGAATTACAGTCCAAGCGGGTTAGGCAAGGCAAGGCAATTTTATTTGTATAGCCAGTATAACAGTTTGTCTCAAAGGGCTTTAGGCCTACATAGCATGAGAATCATAACAACATCCTCTTCCCTTAAACCCTCAAATCCACTGAGAAAAAACTCCCAGGAAAACCCTTTTAACAGGGGAAAAATTGCAGTTGGTGCAGAGGGATGGAGCTGTGGAGAATATGTGGAAACACGGAGAGACTGCGAGACGCCAAGGCCAAACTACGAGTTGCAAAAGGTGTGTGTGTTTTGGGGGGGGGGGGGGGCTCTACATTAGAGTGTCTGCCTCTCTCACCCATGGAGAGAGCTGGTTCCACAGTAAAGGAGCCCGGTAACTGAGCCCAGTAACTTCCATTGAAACTGGAACCGGGACCGGAAGCGTTTTTGTTTGGTTGTAGTCTTTTCGCTCGGTCCTCCGTATCAACAGTAGGGCTAGAACCGAGCGAAAAGACTACAACCAAGCTCCCTTGCAATGAGCAATGAGTCTTTCAACCGAAATCAATGGATTTACAAAATGCCCAATAAAACACGACATAAACTGTGTTTCGCCACCATACTTGATGAAAAAAAAGAAGATGAGGATGTCTGCATTGCCTGGGGAGAGTGTAGACTCTACACTCTCCCCAGGCAATGCAGACATCCTGAATTGTAAATCCAGTGTTAGGGATTATTTACTATCCATGTTAAAAAGAAGGACTAATGCCTCAGATTGCATTTTTTAAAAAAATATTGACTAGAAGAAGCAGGATTATAACCTCATTTTTCACTTTATTTTGTTTTTACCCATTTGAAGATTTTATTTAAAGTCACATTTGTCTTGTTATCTTGATTGTTGTTGTTGATCCGAAAATGCTCCGACCCGTGACTCAAAAACCGTGATACGATCCGAACCGTGAGTTTTGGGTGACTGCATACAAATGTGTCCGCAGACATGGTGACTAATGTATGATAGTAAGCATTATTGGCCCTTAGCACTAATATTCAGAAACAACACTGCCTCAAAAGGATATTGGCCTAAGCAACACCAGTAGAGGCATAGATTTTTCCCTGAACTTTGAAACGTTACAAACGTGCAAAAACATATTATATATTTATTTGGCATTCAGTCCAATGCTTAAAAATATATCTTTGGCATTCAGTAGGCCAATGCTGTGGTAAAGTGTGCAAAGTATGACTAAGTGTTTCTTTCTGTTCAATAGATAGAACTTTATCAATCCCCTGTTGGATAAATTTGTTAATGTTTGTCCCTATAAAACAACAATGGTAAAAAAATAATAATAATACAAAACATGACAACTGTAACTCTAAAGTCAAACCGTCCAATCTGAAGGCTCTACTTAACCATTCCCCCTACTCACTTCCACCAATGCAAAGCGACCAGAACTGAGTAGGGGAGGGCGTAGCCTAACTAGTTTGTGACCTTCCAGGAACGCAACGCAAATTAAATGTGAACTTTAATAAAATCCAGAATGATTTTGAAATTTCGCCCGGACGCATTTGATTCCTACCCTTCCAATGTTAAATAGCGGCGCAAGTTGTTGGGCGCTATCCTGGAAATTTCTCTGCGTGAGAAATACGAAGTGTGGCGTGTGAGCGTGTTGCATTGCGTGGGTCTCACGGAGAGCCCTACGCAATGTTCAGCTGTCACAAATGTGTTGTGATCACTTGTAGGCTAGCTCTCAGGCTGTGAGGAAATCAGCAGCCCGCGATCGCAGCTCCTTTGATGTGAACGCGCCCAGAGCGCAAAGCTCAGATCCGGACAATGACCACCGGTGATACCAGTTAACTCTGACCAGGGCTTTAGGTTTTTTTGAGCCGGTTTATGAACACAGAGCCTGGATATGTTGAGTCTCCGTCGTAGTAAAGCCCTCAGGTCTACCCTTCATGTAATAACTTCATGTCAACTGCACTGAAGTCATCATGACTTCATTTGAAAATGAAGTTCTCATTTTCAAATGATTATGAATAGGCCTACTATTATTGTTATTTGAAGCCGGTCAGTCTTGACTGTGGGTGATGGGGTCCTCTGTCTGTCTGCTAGTGTCTATAATAGGCTACGATATTTTTGTTGACATTATCAAACGGAAGAAATTTTATTTTGAAGAGCACAGGGCAACAAAGCACACTAGGCTCAGATGACCCGCTCACCGACGGAAACCATGGTAAATTCGTTTTGTTAAGTATGAACCAAAAAATGAATGAACGAGCTGAACTTTTGATTTTCGTTTTCTTGTCAAAACGAAAAAACGGCTTGTTTTTCTGGTTTCTGCTTGTGTCAATTTTTCCCAGAAAGCAGACAAATAAAACGTAGGCTACCTTGCTCGTTATGCACATGTAACAGACAGTAGCTTAGCTGCACATCTCACTACACAGCCCACCAGGAAGTGGCCCCACAGCCACAGCCCATTTGGACGAGATTATTACCAAATACCAACCCAACCTCTGACAGCTGATCCTACTCAATGCATATGCCTACCTAGGGATGCTTTTTGCAAGGGGGTCACACGCTAGTGATGTGAAGAGTTGACCCTGTGTGAGGTCAGTGATGCTGTGCAGGATTCACTTCTCATACGCAGGTGTTTTGCAGCTGACAAAACTGTTAAGCCATAAAACCTAGAGCGCACAGTGCAGTGTGGTGTCTTGCACGCCCTCTGTAGGAAATACAAGGAAATTAAAGATTTACTCCGCAGTAACATTTTCTAAATACAATTTCAAAATTGGATGCAATTGAATGAATGGGATTGTTAATATTTGTAGCAAAAATCAGCATCCAGGCTTACTACTGATTCTTTTACTTTTTGAATTTTACTAAAAAATAAAATATATAGGCCTATATATTATTTATTAGTCAATCATATAAGTTCCCACTTAAATTTCCTAATTTAAGAACAGATAAAATAGTAGGAAATTAAATTGGATTTACATTTTCTGCATTTTCAACCTCCCTGGCAAACTTTGAATGCGTTGTGTGAAAACACCAAAAATAAATGACAACCATCCCATCAAATATTCTGTTGTGAAAATATGTAAAGTAAATGAAACCTTATAAACCACCCTATGCCCAATACCAAAAATAACACCCATCACTGCGCGTGGAGATCCTATAGGTAAAGTCCTGTTTGACCTTGGATTTGGTCTCTGTTTCATTTGATGATCTCACTCAGTTCACTCAAGGCTCTTCACACAAGCAAGGGATTAGAAATAGGGCCTATGTACAGGAACGCAGAGGGACAGTATAGTCCACTCAGAGGAGAAAGGTACTGGGTTCAAATTCGAACCTTAATCAAGCACAATAGCCATTCTGGCATGGTAAATTGAGAAAGAATGTCTAACCCCCTACCTGCTTCTTAATGACCTCTCTCTCTACCGCCTAATCCCTACCTGCTCCTTAATGACCTGTCTCTCTACTCACTGTCTCCCTACCTCCTCCTCAATGACCTGCCTCTGTATTGTCTAACCCCTACCTACCCCATAATGACCTGTCTCTGTATTGTCTAACCCCTACCTACCTCATAATGACCTGTCTCTGTACTGTCTAACCCCGACCTTCTCCATAATGACATGTCTCTGTATTAACTATCTAACCCCTACCTGCTCCTTAATGAACTGTCTTTGTACTGTCTAACCCTTACCTGCACTCTAATGAACTGTCTCTCTACTGTCTAATCTCTACCTTTTCCTTAATGACCTGTCTCTGAACTGTCTAACCCCTACCTGCTCGTCAATGACCTGTCTCTGTACTGTCTAACCCCTTCCTCCACCTTAATGGATCTGTCTCTGTACTCTCTAACCCCTTCCTTCTCCTTAATGAATGAGTCTGAAGTCAGTGTACTGTGCTGTGGATCAACGCGTCTAATAAATTACTAAATAGGTAGTCGCTCAGAGGTTGAATAATAATATAAAATAGTTAAATGAATAAAAATGCAATGAATCAATACTTTAACAAAATACAAGCTTTCCCAATACATACAATAAATATATAATATAATCACAATAACATAATAATAATAATAATAATAATAATAATAATAATAATAATAATAATAATAACATAATTTATTTTTGTTACATTATTCACAAAGCAATTCCTCTTATTACATAACATCTTCATAACATTGATTCATTAACTTTAATCGTAAGATTATCTTAATAATAAACTTCCTCCATGGCACACCATAGGAACATGAACAGTGGGGGGGCATTAGCTTCTTTCAAGGCTTCAACAATGATGGCTCTGTGTGTCAGCCGAGCCACTGCCTTCCTTCTCTACATCAGCTGAACGGCGCTTTTCAACTGATCCTGGCTGTGACAGTTCCGACAGAGTGTTATGATTAATGACTTGTAGACTGACTAGAATTACTAAACCTGCTGCGAGTGTGTGACAGTATGTGTGTGTATGCACGCACATGTGTGTTTATGTGTGTGCATTAGTGTGTTTGTATTTGTGTGTGTGTGTGTGTGTGTGTGTGTGTGTGTGTGTGTGTGTGTGTGTGTGTGTGTGTGTGTGTGTGTGTGTGTGTGTGTGTGTGTGTGTGTGTGTGTGTGTGTGTGTGTGTGTGTGTGATGTGTGTGTGTGTTGGTTAACGTGTGTGTGTGTGTGTGTGTGTGTTGTGTGTGTGTGTGTGTGTGTGTGTGTGTGTGTGTGTGTGTGTGTGTGTGTGTGTGTGTGTGTGTGTGTGTGTGCATGCACATGTGTGTGTATGTGTGGGTGCCTGTGTGTGTGTGTGTTTGTGTATGTGTGCACACATGTGTGTGTTTGTGTGTGTGGTTGCCTGCATGTCTGTGTATTTGTGTGCATTTGATAAGGGTGAGAGGATGAAAAGAAGCACAATTGTAAACCATAGACCTTAAGAGCTCCACAGCAGACTGAAGGAGGTCCTCAGAGTGACGGCTCAGGTCTCAACACCAGGACCAGTAGTGGAGGCTCTCCCTCCATGATCTGGGTCAGAGATGGGAGCTATTGTGGCCCGGGTTGTGAGTCCTGGCGGCGGTCCTGGTGCCATGAGAAAGAGCCCTTTAGTGAGCGCTTCTTTTGAGACACGGGGGTGGGCTGGTATGGGGGGTGGGGCTTTACCATACATAAGACCAGCTAACGAGCTGCCCGTGCAATTTGGCACCGGCCACACCAGATGATCTGCTTCCTTTTTTTTTGCTCTCCATACACAAAGAAACCTCCAGGAGCATCGATTCACTTTCAGAGTGTTATTTCTTTCCTTTCTGCAGCTGGGTGTCGGCTCTTGGCTGTAGGCTCTCCTCGTGAAGCACAGCGCGCCGACGCTGCTGGATCCAGACATGAGCAGCAGCAGGGCGCTGCGCAGCACCCCGGACGATCCGTCCGGGGTGCTGGACCTCGGCAACCTGACCGCCGCCCTGCTCCCCGAGGGCTTGGTCCTGCAGCCGGTGTGGGACCACCTCCAGCAGCACCACCAGCCCCTCCTGCGCAGCCCGCTGTTTCCTGTGGTGCTGTCCGTGTCCACCTACTTCGTCCTGGTGGGGCTGTACACCGGCCTGGACCTGTTGGCGCCCACCTGGCCCTGCGTCAACCGCTACAAGCTGCACCCTCAGCGGCCCGTCACCTTGGCCCACGTCTGCTCCACGCTGGGCGTGACGCTCTACAACCACCTCGTGTACATCTTCCCGGCCGCCGTGGCCCAGTGGCTGTGGCGGCCGGCCACTGCGCTACCGCGCCAGGCGCCCACCCTCTGGGAGTTCCTGCTGGGGATCCTGGGTTGCACCGTGGTCTTTGACTTCCAGTACTACCTGTGGCACCTGCTGCACCACAGGGTGCCCTGGCTGTACCGGACGTTCCACGCTGTACACCACCAGTACAGCCAGCCGTTCAGCCTGGTCACCCAGTACCTGTCTGGCTGGGAGCTGTTCAGCGTGGGCTTCTGGGCCACGGTGGACCCCGTCCTGCTGCGTTGCCACTGCCTCACCGCCTGGGGCTTTATGGTGTTCAACATCTACGTGTCCACCGAGGACCACTGCGGCTACGACTTCCCCTGGGCCATGCACCGCCTGGTACCTTTCGGCCTGTGGGGCGGCGCCCCCAAGCACGACGCCCACCACCAGAGGCCCGCCACTAACTTTGCTCCTTTCTTCTCCCACTGGGACTGGCTGGGGGGAACCAATACCTCCACCACCAGCAGCAGCCTCTCAGGAACCACCCCCACCCTCAGCACAGAGGAGGAGGTAAAGCAGGAGATGAAGGGAAGGAAAGACTAAACTACAGACACTCCATCTTGTCCCTTAGACCACCTTTTAGACCGCCCCCCCCTCACTACATTCTGTAGGTTCTCGTGGTTCTCATGAATGATGTTACATTTGGCTCGTTTCCTATTCCGTTGTTTTTACCAAACACTCTGACTTTAACGCTTTTTCAGGAATGGGTTTGTTTTTGATTATGCGTCTGGTAAGGGATTCATGTAATCAGCTTGCATATTGACATACCTTTACATGATGTACTCATCTTTCATAGAGATGTTTGAGTTTCAGTGTTATTCGTGTATGTATTCTCTCAGGTTGTTTTTGCATTTGGTGTTGGGTGTTTTCTAAGCTATCTCTTGAGAAAAAGCAGAACTACTTACTGGAACCTGTTTGTGGAAATTATATTCCCTGTGTTTGCTCTTACTCGTTAAGAAGAAGCTTTTTAGTACTCTTTATGCTCCCTATCAGCGGTGAGCAGTCTTGCTTGCTCAAAATGCATGGACGGATGTCCTGGTGGCCAGTAGGGGGTGTGGGGAAAATACTAATTTATTTTCGCTAACATTTGTTTGAAAAGCTCTCATGAGCAGAAACCTTTCTAAAATTCACAAAACAGGCACTGTCGTGATACATGTTTATCAAAAATATTGCACATTGATGAATTTATAAACTTAATGTTGGTATTTGTTATTATTAATACAAACATATACTTGTGTTATTTCTTATATTTATTTGAATGTATCTAATTGTTAAAACTATTGTCTAAAATATTTGAAACCTCAAATAAATATTTGAATACCTATTCAGTATTATTTGACTGCTGAACTAAATTGAATCATCTAAACATATTGAGCACATGATATGAAATGAATCGATTTCGACAACAGAGGTCACTAGAGGCTTGATGAATATACAAAATCTGCAGCTGCATGAGGTACTTGTGTAGTTGTATTGCCCAATAATAAAATGGTTTTATTTTACCATCGTCATAATGGCAGACTCGTGAGCTTTATTCACCTTCATTTGTACCTCTTACATTTAATGAATTAGAAGAAAATGCAATATTTTACACAACAATGAGCCTAATGGGTGCATTTGAAAGAAAATGTGTTCTAGTGGTTGAAGCCATGCAATATATACAAATTGCATTCAGACCTGCATTTGCCTGCCTACCTCTTTCGACCACATTCCTGTCTTTGTTTTCCCTTAGGCTGGGTGAAACCTGCAGGACTGGTTCAACAGGTATACAGGCTGCAGCCTATTCAGGCGTTGTGTTTGTGTGTGTGTGTGTGTGTGTGTGTGTGTGTGTGTGTGTGTGTGTGTGTGTGTGTGTGTGTGTGTGTGTGTGTGTGTGTGTGTGTGTGTGTGTGTGGGTGTGTTATAAGGATATAATTACAATCATACATTGCGTCTCTTATACACATTAACCATGTGCTGGTCTGCCCAGTGTTTTGACCTACTCATAACCACCAGCAGTTTCTATGATACCACGGTCACCGCCCAAGGCATGGCTGCCACCACCTCAAGAACACACACAAGGGCGCACATATTTACAAAACATTGAAGTGCGTTAATCATCCCCGTTTTTCAATTAGGATTATGACAGCAATTTTCAATTTATTCAGTGCTTTTAGTAAGTGCTTTTTCTGAGTTTTTCTGTGTTTGCAAATAATTTTATGATCCAATTTAAGAATGGCCCTAGAATTCCGTTATTTTGTTATGATTATTTTATCATTTGTATTGCTCCTGGATATGGATAGGCCTACATTTCATTTTACAGGTTTATTTTTAATTCCAAATATTTAAAAATAGTCTCTCTAGATTTAAGTGGTCAAACTACAAATATAGGAAGGGGAACCTATCAGGCAGAATCACCTCCATGGCCTAACCAGCAACAACAAACAAGACCAAACAAATGCAAATTACTGTCAGGGTGGCTGGGGCACATGACTCAGGGCTCGGTCACAACTGGCAAATTCAGGTACAGGCAGGAATAAGTATCGGTGCAAATATCTCAGTAATAGATAGAATAGATACGCTACTGAATTGTTATTTGACTTGTTGACTTATTGACAGATTACCTTCACTACACTGAATACTAAATGCAACCCAATAAAGGGTGAGGCGAAACTTGGTGGCAATGAATCCCCTGAGGGCCTGGGCCAGGCTTGCTGTAGGGCTTAGGAGCTGGGAAGGCGTGTTGCTCCTTCTTGCTCAACTTGAGTGAGACTTGTTTCACCTATTTACTGATTCTATTTTAAAGGTTTAAGACGACAGCATGTTTGATTCTTATCCAAATTCAACACAAATCACAACATTTCAGAGGTAAGGGAAGCACACATTTAAACAATAGTATATGTTAACAGGACATGAATCCAGATGAATAGACTACCAGATAAATCTCGGCCATAACCCCCAAACATTCCAGGGATTCCTTGACAACATTACCTCCTTAGGAAACGCTGCATTCATTCAGACGCTTAGAAAATTTGTTCAGTGACTCACGCCATAACATGTGGCCTGTTGCATAATAGTGACTACAGTTTCATTGAAACTAAAGCCCTCTGATGTCATCATCTTGTTACAAAAATATTTATTAGACGCATCAAAGTCGCGTTCCCGATGGGACTGCTGACGCAAAGGAAGGGCCCAAAGTAAATAGACATAAATCAAGAAGAAATTAATATAATCTTTTGAAGCCTTCCAGTATTTCATTAAAATGAAAAAGATTGTCAAGTACAAATAAATAATCAGGGTATCTCACATTGTACCCCTAAACATACTGGCTAAGTGAAATGACGGAGAGTCCTGGCTGCTGTTTACAGTCTTGTAACGTTACAGGCATTCTGTTTACGTTGCTGGAATCATCTTAGCATAAATGTCCCATGTCTTCCATCTATATTGGTAACAACCATGGCTCATTTGTGTGTGCGTGTGCAGGGATTTCAGGCTCCTTCTATTGACCATAATAGTTCAGTCCTAGACGTGATAAAACAATACTGAATCCACACGTCACCGTGGTCATCACAGCTCTAGTCCCCGAAATAACAACAACAACAACAACAACAACAACAACGTGTCAATAGATGATTAGGATCTGGGTCATAATCGGGCTCAGGACCAGGGTCCAGGTCAGGGTAATGACCCGGGTTCGTCTCTTGGTTCCTCCTTCAGCAGCTGCTGCTCTGAGTGGTCCCCGAGTCTGACATGTACGCCTGGCTCTTGCGGGAGTACTTCATTGAGCTGAATGACACTCGCATCCGCTCCACAGTGCGGCTGCTGCGGCACAGCAGGGTGTTCTTGACGTGGTCGCGGAAGTCCTCCGACACAAAGTAGTAGATGAAGGGGTCCAGGCAGCTGTTGAGGCTGCTCAGGCACAGCACTGTGACGTAGAAGGCATAAAAGTTGTTTTCAGAGCCGTCCTTCAGTAGCGAGTAGTGCACCACCAGCATGATGTTGCTGGGCAGGAAGCACAGCAGGAAGGTGAGCAGCACAGTGACGATCAGCTGCACTGCCCGCCGCCGATTCTTGCCGGCGGCGCCGTCCCCCATGCTGCTGTCCAGCGAGCGCAGCAGTAGGGCGTAGGCCACCACGATGAGCACGCATGGCACCAGGAACACCACCAGCGCCGTGAACATGAAGTAGTAGTACGGGTACTGAACCGAGGGGAAGGGGTCCTTGCTGTCATGGATCACGCTGACGTCATGGCAGGTGGTGATGTTGGGGTCGGCAAGATGCGCCGTGTGCTCGTACAGATACAGGGGTGTGGTGCTGAGCCAGATGAAGGCCCAGATGCACGCACACACAATGACTGCCATCTTGTTGTTCCTGCGCTGCTGGGACAGAGGGTGGGCCACCACCCAGTACCTCTGCATGCTCAGGGAGGCGATGAACAGCACGGAGCAGTACATGTTGCCGTAGAAGAAGCTCACATACAGCTTACACATGGGCTCTCCGTAGATCCAGTCGTTGCCGTTCAGATGGTAGGAGATTTTAAGTGGGATCCAAATGACAAACAGCAGGTCCGATAAGGCCAAGTTGGCCATGTAGATAGAGGATGGGTTCTTCTTCTTAGTCCTGAATACGAAAACCCAGATAGCCATGGCATTGGTGGGCAGCGCTACGGCAAATACAAAGATGTAGACGATAGGGAGGAAGACGGTGGTCAGACCACTCTGCAGGGCGTCTGAAGTCGCCCTGTCCACTTTGATCATTCCCGAATCTTCAGGATCCACACGTCCAACAAAGCCCCGTCCAGTTCCTATTGGAAAGACAGACAATGATTACCCAGCTCCCTTTCTATAATATCCTACCTACTACAGGTGACGACGTAACGATTTTAGGCAGACAATGATTAAATCAACGACGTTAATTAAATGAAGACGTATTAAGCCTCGGTAATTGTTTGAGTAAAAAAGCGAGCCATCTCTACGGGACGTCGCGACTTGGAGGACCATAATTAAAGATCACATAGGAAGTAGACAAAGGTCTGAAAATAACTACCTGGTATCGCGTTTGTTATCGTAATCCAACTCAACAACACTAATGTTGTTATCACGGCCATGCTGTTCAAATGAAGTCAAAGAGTGTTAAGTCTCACTAAAGAATCCGAGACAGTGGCGGTCTTTTAACTTCGATACTTAAAACCCACCAACACCCCACCCTAACCTCAGGTAGACGGCTTTAGCCTCGCCTATAGGCACTCTAGCCTCGCCTACCTGTATCACGTCATGGAAGTGGGGGCTCCGCCAGGGGCGTTTCTAGGTTTCTGAAAGATCCGGGGCTTAGCCTAGGGCCAAAACGTAACTGCGCATGCAATTTTTTGAAAATAATAACAAATAACAAAATAAACAATGTATGCAGTTTACCAATACCAATGGTAAAAATATAAATTTTCACAAACTTCCCTTTGTCTTAACAAAAAAGTGCCTCATTCATAAGCACCAACATTAAACATTTAGATAATAAATGAGTCACATAGTCATATATGTATTCTTCAAATATTTTTATTAGTTTCACAATAGTAAACAATGTCTGAAAAAGTATACAATGCAGAAATGCAGAAAGATAAGATGTTTAAAAGGCAAGAGCCTTTTAAACATCTTATCTTTCTGTAGTCATGCGTTTGTCTTTGTTCATTTCTTTTCTTCTACAGTATATCTGTCTTTACTTTACACTTTCCATATTGTGTATACTTGTACATTTGTCTGTGTATTATTAACTGTTACTCTACATGTATTGTCTTTCTTTGTTCATTTCTTGTTTGTAGTGAACTTTTTTCTCCGTTCCACTCTTTCTTGCTCCTTTCTTTGGAGCTTTATCCTTTGAGCACAAGTGGGTACCTCCTCGGTTTGACTTGGGCGAACCGGTCAATGACTTCACCATGGCCTAAGCCACAAAGCGCATCCTTCTCCACTGCCATAATAGCCAAATGATGTAGCCTCTCCTGGCCCATGGTTCTCCTCAGCCAGGTGTGGACACGGCGCAGTACACTGAACGACCGCTCACACGTGCAACTGCTGACAGGTATTGTCAAGGCTGCTTGGACAACTGAGCTCAAGGTTGAGAACATGTCTGGGTGAAGTAGCTTGTAAACACTGCCCATGTCAGAAACGGCACCTTCTCTCTTTCTTCTAGAAAGGAACTGCTTTGCCACCAGGATCTCCTCTTTTTTCAATGACATTTTGTAATGTGTTGCAATCAGCTCTAGGGAATCCTCACAGAAGAAATCAACGGCCGCTGGGTTGCAAGCTTGAATGCCTCGCATTAGCTCAAGTCCACAGAATCCTTCTGAAGGTACAGGTGCAGCCCCTCTGTAGTTGACAGCATACTCCGGAACATGACCAGCAGGTAGACATTTGAAAACCTGGACAGCTTTGACAGTAATCCGACTGCTAGAGGTGTTGCACTCTCTTCCATGCACTTTAAAACAGCTGGCAGATTGTTGAGCATTGCTCTCACAGACTTCACCTGACATGCCCATCGGGTTTTTGACAGCTGGACAAGCTCACTCTTCTTCAAGCCCAGGAGCATCTGGACATCAGAGAATCTCTGATGGTTTACGATTGATACACTGAAGAAACAGTAGACACTCTCCAATGACTCAAACAGGTCACTGGCTTCTGGAACAGCCCTGCACGTATGGCAGAGAACCAGGTTCAGCTCATGAGCATAGCAGTGTACGTACACTGCTTCTGGGTGTTTCTCACGAAAGCGAGCTCGAACTCCACTTACTGAACCACTCATAACGGAAGCTCCATCATAAGCCTGAGCGACACACAGGAGATCATTAAGGCCATTCGACTCCAATACATTTTCAATTGCGTCAGTGATGCACTGTGCATTCAATCCCTTAAGGGTGACAAGTTCAAGGAGACGCTCTTTGACTCCGCCGTCAGCTGTAACATAGAGCACACAAACAGCAAGCTGTTCAACGTGGCCATCTCTTGCCTCATCAGCCATCACTGCATACATTTTCGATGCCTTGATCTCTTCTACGATGGTTGCAGTCACTTCATCAGCACAACATTCGATCATGCTGTTCTGCGAGGCAGGAGATAGATATGTTGAATGAGAAGGGGCCTGGTAGTTCTGGAGGAAGGGGTCAAAGGTTTCAAGGAGCTTCATTACTTCTAAAAAGTTTCCCTGATTCAGGGAGGAGCTGGTTTCATCATGACCACGGAAAGCAATGCCTTGTTTCCCTAAAAGGCTAGTGACGGCCACAATGCGCCGCAGGTATTCTCTCATTTCACTAATCTGACTGGAATTTCCAACATTCATTTGGTCGACAACATCGCCTTCTGTTAGCGTAGCTCTGTAATTCTTCCAGGCCAGGATAGATGACTTGTGGACAGCACTTGCCTCATGCTCTCGGTAGCTATCCAAGGCCCTTTTCCAGTTATTAAAGCCCTCAGTGCTGAGGAGGGCATCTTTGCTGGCTCTAGGGTTGTGTTTCCCAAAGAGCTTGCATGAGAAACAGTGTGAAGAGTTTCTGCTCAAAGAATACTCCAGCCAGTCAAAAGATTCAAACCATTTGTACTGGAAAGACCGTTGCTGCTTTCCAAAACTAGTGGAGGGGTACTGGTCCCGTGTGGGTTGCTTTGAGCCTGTTTCTCGTGTCCCTAAATCATTCTTTCCTAACAGGTTCCCTGTGCTCCCTGACCCTGAGCCACCTGTATTTCCAAAAAGGGGGAAAAAGCGAAATAAAGCTATGGCCTCCTTCTCCCCCCTTTTTTTAAACATGATTAAATAAAACTCTGCTATCCACAACTTGCAATTAATGGGCACTGGCAAGGATGTATACTGGGATACACTGCTGAATATTATACAATTCTGGACTAGAGATATTGGTAGAGATACTCCTCACATAGCCTACAGGTACCTGCACTTGCACTTGTCACTTTTGGAGCAAAAAACATTGAAATCCTTCTTTGTGACATTGTTGTTTGCAGGTCCCAGGGGGTTGGGACTCTATAGCAGATGTCTTTATAATTCTCTGTTAACAAACATAAATGAGTCAGTACACTTATGCAGCCGGTCTCATTCCCTGTTGCCATGAGAATCATGTATTAACATAAATATTTCTAACTGTTATTCTTTTAATTTCATATCATATCTTCATATTATTGTCATCAACTTTTATGTACAAAGCGGTCATTTAGACTACAGACGAAAATAATAGATATAGTAGCAGGCTTAATGCCTCGGGTCCATCACACTACTATTAACGTTAGCTAGCTAGAGCATTCTAGCTGCAGACAAAGTACATGATATAGCCTACATTTGCATTCAATTATAACATTATATACATTTACCATAAGTAAGGTTTTCAAAACGTTTACAGACATTTTAATTACTGACATATAATAAAGACATTGTGAAATCTAGGGCTTGTGCTCACTACTCACCTGTTGTAAACAGTGAGAGACTGGCTGTTGAAGTGTACTGACGTACTTGTTGCTCTGTTCTCGTGCGGTAAATGAGGGGCGTTCAAGGACCGTCGGAAAGTCGATTTTTTTTCGATTTTTTTTTTAACCAAAAAATTAGATTCGGGGCTAATCAAATTAGATCCAGGGCTTTAGCCCCGAATAAAACAGCCTAGTGACGCCACTGGGCTCCGCCCCTCGTCGAGTTTCCGGGCCATGAACGCTATTCAATATTTATGGAGCCTTAATGGTTCTAATTACAGCATTATCCATTCCTTTTTTTATATTATGAGCAATTTGAATTCAATATCATAAATGCAATATATTTAATCGATATATTCTATGGTGTGTCAAATAACGGAAAACCTAACTGATCTCCTAATTTTCCTCATTTGTGTTGACTATCTGATGACAAAAAAATAGAAAGATGAGCAATGTGATTTAATTAAAGAATATAGGATCTCACGTTACATCGACGAAAAACGAAACAGTAACAACAACATGCCTAATTTACACAATGTAGGCCTACTTCCGGTGGGTGGTACTGCACTCAAGGGAGGCGCTATTTAAAAAAAAAAATCATGAATTAAGTTTGTCTCCTCACCAGATTGACCGGACCCCGTTTAGCAAGGTACGTTTTATTAGTCTGTTTTCTGGAAATAAGACGTGGAAAATCAAAAATCCCAAGAAATCAAAATTAGACATCGGATCGAGTCCAAATTTTACACACATGTCGGTGCTAACCTTAATGACGTTTGCTAAAAAATCCGGAAATTTTCGCCATTAGGGGGCACAATAAACGAGGAAATTGTATATCTTCTAATTGGCCGAAGGAATGTTCTTCAAAATCAAGGGAAACCATCAAGGGGCAATCCCAAATCTATATAGAAAATATGGCCAAGAATTATTCATGTGGGCTGGAGTTATTTGGAAAAGGAAAATTGTCTTTTGAAAATTTCGCCACAAGGGGTCGCCAAAAAACGACGAAAAAATATATCTCCTAATTGGCCAATGGAATGTTCTGAAAACGCGTTTTGGGCGCACAGATTCACTGGAGTCTGCTGCATCTTTTGGCATAGGCCACGCCCATTTGCGTCTATAATTTCTTTTCGCAAAATCGCGAAAACCGCGAAACTGTTTTTTCGCTACTCCTCCCACATTTCTTGCCCAATTGACACCAAACTTTGCACACGACATCCTCAGACGCACACGACAAAAAAAACTTGGAGCACTTTTTCGATCCGACCTTCGATGACGAAACGGTAGCGTTTTGAATATTTGTTTATTAGCTAAATTAGACGTGGAAAATCAAAAATCCCAAGAAATCCAAAATTACACATCAGATCGAGTCCAAATCGGTGCTAACCTTAATGACGTTTGATAAAAAATTCGGAAAATTTCGCCATTAGGGGGCACAATAAACGAGGAAATTGTATATCTCCTAATTGGCCAATGGAATGTTCTGAAAACGCGTTTTGGGCTATAACTCCCACACGAACCTATCACAGTCAAAACCTTTATATCCACAGGTTGTTCACGGTAGCATTTTGAATACTTGCTTCGCGTTGTGCCGGCGAAATGCACATTTCTTGTTGCGTTGTGCCGGCGAAATGCACATCGCTTGGGGCCTGCCCGTAATTCCGACGCCTCATTGTTCCGACGTCTCAATGTTCCGAAAGATTTCCCATTAGATCGACATGCCACTATGTTTCGAAAACGAAACCCATTGGTCCGAAGGTCCGTTAGTCCGACTTTTCAAAAAGGAGGCGCATTAGGCCGACGGTTCAATATGCCGAATAGGAAAAATAGTTTTATACCTCGCTCGCTCCCTATCTCTTTCACTCTCACTCTCTCTCTCTTCAAAATACAACCTAGGCCTACATATCACGTTCACGATGAATTTGAGGGCAAAAAGACAACGCTTCACTTCATTTCGACACGGTGTAATAAATAAATAAATAAATAGCCACGTCTTTATTAATACCAAACTACATGTCGGGAATCCATTTAGGTGATTCGGCTCACACAGTATAGCCTACAAGACCACACAGAACAAGGGAGAAAACAAGTCTGAATGGAAAATACATCACATTAAAACTAGACCCATGCGTTGATGATAATTAAATATGTCATATTATTTGGCTGTGCGCGTATGCAAATTAGCCATGGGCGCCTAACACAAGAAAGACGTAATGCTGAGAAGTCATACGGATAGCAAGCGAAAGCCGAACCAGACTGTATCAATCACATACTTTGGGTCCATTCTAACTTATTGTAAGAGGCTAGTCTTTAAATCTTTGAGAGAGAGAGTGAGAGAGATAGGGAGCGAGCGAGGTATAACTATTTTTCCTATTCGGCATATTGGACCGTCGGCCTAATGCGCCTCCTTTTTGAAAAGTCGGACTAACGGACCTTCGGACCAATGGGTTTCGTTTTCGGAACATTGAACCGTCGGAATAGTGGCATGTCGATCTAATGGGAAATCTTTCGGAACATTGAGACGTCGGAACAAAGAGGCGTCGGAATTACGGCATGGCACCCATCGCTTGGACCCCTGCATAACTGCTTGCAGTTCTAGTTCTGTTTGATATTGTAGACAAATATATTACTGTATTAGACACTATAAGACACAGAGGACCCCGGGCCATCACCCATAGTCAAGACTGACATGGCTTCAAATAACAATAATATTACTCATAATAATTTGAAAAAGGGAACTTATGAAGTTATGATGACTTCAGTTGACATGAAGTTACTACATGAAGAGTAGACCTGAGGGCTTTACTATGACGGAGGCTCAACATATCCAGGCTCTGTGTTCAGTATATCCGGCGTAACAAAACCTAAAGCCCCGGTTGGAGTTAACTGGTATGACGACGGTGGTCATTGTCCGGCTCTGAGCTTTGAGCTCTGTGCGCGTTCACATCAGAGGAGCTGCGATCGCGGGCTGCTGATTTCCTCAGAGCCTGAGCTATGAGGATTAGGCTACAAGTGATCACAACACATTTGACAGCTGAACATTCCGCATCTGTTGACCTTTATCCGTTTACAGTAAACAAATTATTTTTTCTTGTTGGAAGATATTTTATATTGTTTTCATATAAATATTTACTGACGGTGATTACAGAAAGCGAGCGTGTGTTATATTGAAGGCGAGGCTGGGTGTGCCTATGAGCTAGGGAGCTATTTAAGGTGCTGTACAAGCAAATCATATTGTCTATTCTGTACCGTAACAAAGAGTGTACAGTAACCTTCTTCTTTCAATATTGAATAGGCTACTGCAGCCTAGCAAAGAGCCTTGCTCTTTGCTCGTGGCAGTTGTGTCATTTTAACATCTCAGCAGGCAAGCTTCACTCAGCAGGATGTATTAGGCTATGCTTTGTCCTATAGCCTACTTGGAACATGTTTTGAAATGGATCTATAGTAGATTATAGAAATTTCCAGGCCAGCTGGAATACAAAGCAAACTTCGTATTCCAGCTTTTTTTGTGATGTTTTTATGTTGTTTTAATGTTGCATTGTTATTGTGTTAGACAGCTTAGATGTTCTTAGATGTTTTGTTAACCTGATCCCTCTCCCACTCTGTTTATGTAAAAGTGTGCTACTGCTGCAAAATCTCTCTTTGCTTTTGTTTTTTTCTTTTCCTTAATGTGGAAAATACTTTTAAAGGTCTCATTCCGTGG